>JAFMPE010050653.1:11316-26109 GCA_024759925.1 Ficus religiosa | reverse complement strand
AAGGATGCAATCTCTATATATGATTTTTCCAATCATGGTTTTTTGTTAATTGATCGAGCGGATTCTGAAGCAATTTTCAGATTGACGTAATATGTTTAATTCTGGTTTTATGGTTGAACTGGAGCAGATGAATAGTTTGCAATGGACACTCGCATCCGTTCCGTCAATTAAAGCCTTGCAACTTACGTTGTCCTTCCTCTTCTGGTGCGCCTTCCGTCTATTCAAATTTTAGGATTTTCGGCAATTAGATCCTCATAAGAAGTACGCTAATTTCTTCTTTTCAGGTATTCGTGTTTTTATCTAGAGACATGTTCTCTGTGGATGTCCTTTGGAGTTTATATCACAGGAGTGCTCTTTCAGACAGCTTCATTCGTGTCCTTCTTGCTCATCTCTCACGGTTACTGCATCATGTGTGAGCGTCTGTCGGTAAATGAGCGGCGTACTACCGCTAGCCTTGCCTGCGTTTTTTACTTGACTCTCGTTGGATATAGAGCTTCTGTGCCTTATTTCTCTGTAAGTCTCTTTCTAAATTTATCAGCATAATTTTTTTTTTTTTTTGGTTTGGTGGCTTTCACATCCGGTTTTTCTACCTCATGTATTGCTAATTTTTCCTTCTTTTGTTTGTGATCTAGGTCCTGCTGCTGTTTAATTATTTGATTACCTTCTACGTGATCTTCCACCATACATCACAGAACTTGTTAGTTCTGCGGGAGCAGCTCAGTGTTATCGCGGACGAGGATGTTCATACGATGCACGATGCAGTGTATACAAAGTACATCATGTTTAAGTACGCATCTTCCCAACTATATATACATGTTTCCGCATTCTGCTACAGAGAGAGAGAGTTTATTGTGTTCTTCGTTTCTATGTGCTGTTTGTGCAGAAAATTTCAAGGTGCAATGCAGATAGTAGCTCTGGCCGAGGCACTGGTATGGCCTAAATCTTTCCTTAGATTTGTGAATGTGCGATGTTTAGGAATTTTACTCTGGAGGTGGTAATTTTAAACCTTTTCTATTCAGTTATACATAAACTTGGATGACTCATCCGAAAATTACTGGCTTCGCTTGTTAGTTCGAGAATGGGCGCAGTTATGCATCGTTACTTACATTGGGTATGCATATAATTATACGATCTATAGTCCGTAAACAGATTTTTCAGATCTTCATTGTTTCGTTTCAAACCTTCCAGTTTTCTTCGAGGCTGTAACGAATAACTCTACCTTTCCCTTGTAGGTGGACTTTTAGGTCACAAGACTTGGCTCCGCGGTTTTCTGTCATGCCGACTCTAAAATCTAAAGGGGAGACAACAATCCCTCCAATCTATAGCATAGTAAGGGCATTTCTTTTAGAGGATATGGGAGTTTTTTTCTTTCTATCCCCCCCTTTTTTTTTTTTTTTTTTTTTTTTTTTTTTTTTTTTTTTTGTTATGTGTGGGGGGGGGGGGGGGGGGTGGGGGGGTTAAACTTGTGCCCATCACAATATTTATGTTACGCAGGAAATGGATGCTGCTACTTTCAAAGACTTTAGCTGTCATGAATGGCACATTGGGGTGGTAAGCACTGATGTAGTTACTTCTTAATCTCTCACATATATATATAATCTGAATCAATATATTATAGACTTAGAAAGTACCAAGTAAATTGCATAAAATTGCAGGCAACTTCTTGTGATGAAAGCTCCAGAGATCCAGTTATAGTGATAATCCAGCAACCACATTCGTATAGGCCAACCACTGCTAGTCCTCCCTCCATACAAGTCCAAAAAGTGTAGCATTTTGATTTCAAACACCAACTAATTTATTGCTGGAGAAGCAGGAAGAGCAGCAGATTTTATTCGAAAATCGCAAGGTATTTTGCCTGACAGAGAAGTCTAGGATACTCCAAATGATCACAGGTTCAACTTCTTGGGTATTTATATATGTAGTATATAAGTTTATATGTAATACCAATGAGTCATTGTACAACAAAACCCAGATAAAAGGAAAAAGCAGAACAACATGTAAATACTTTCTACATGATTAACAGCTAAATTTTTATTGTGTTCTTATTCATCTTAATGAGATGTGTCTGTAAATCTGGTACAATTTGAGTGCGATGGAGCAAAGGCAGAACCAGAAAATCTTCTCTTTGGGGGCACAATATTCTAAATTTTGTTTAATTGGAATATAGTTATACGTTTCTAATTTCAATTGGGGCAAAATTGAAATTACAAATAAAAAAAAATGTTGGGGCACTTCGCCACTGAGAAAATAATTTTATTAGAAGAAGAAGGAAAAACAAAAAAAAAAAGATCAGGATTATTGGAATAAACTCAGAAAAAAAGACTAGAAACCAATGGAATAAAATCACACGATGAATGAAAAACTGGTAAATGAAGACTTCAGAAACTCACATGGATAAAGAAATTAGAGGTAAAAGAAATCTCAACTAAACAAAAAAAAAAAAAAAGGAGAATATGAGCATCAGTTTTAAAAAGCTCGAATTTTGGAAACTTCATGTACTAGTCAGTACTGAATACCAATTTCTTTCATCATCTGCTCAGAAATCTCGGATTCATAGAAGCACAATCAATAACATATATATATATAAACATAAATATAAAAAGTAAACAAGAAGATCCAAAGTACGAAAGCAAGAGAAAGAAATCCAGAAACATTTAGAAAAGGGCGCAGAAGAAGAGGAGACGGGAGATAAGTGAACCAGATCGAAGGACGCAGTTTAACTTAACCTGCTTTCAGCCAACAAGTACAAACTAAAACACTACCAAACACACCCTTGTTTGTTTTTCTAGGCTCGTGGGTGGTTTAAACCCTAATGGAAGTGAGGCGTCAATTACTGGTCGAATTTACTAAAATGACCCTGAGGCGGAGGATAAAACGAAAAAACGTAAGGGTAAATTTGCCATCTTTGGGCTCAAATGAGTGTCTTGGGAAAAAAGGGTACTAGGCAACAACGTAGCAATATGGCTGAAGAGCACCCGTTTTAAAAGTTTGGGGGTGTTTCTGCGAAAAAAAATAAATTTAGGGTATCAAATTGTCACGTACTGAACAATTCAGGGCCCAAATTAGTTAAAAACTCAATCCTTATGGTCCCCTGCCAAAAAAAGAAAGAGAAAAAGGGTCAAAACGACAACATTTGAAAGGGCCAGTCCAAACACTCTCGGTTTCGGAACGGCGTCGTTTTTGTCTTCTGAGTGGTAAAGCCCGCTTGTTTCAGGAAGTTCTCAAAACGGCTCCCGGTGGCGACTCCAGTGAGTTGAAGCTGCAACGTTGAATCTTCCGTCAAGAAGCTTTGCCAATGAGTGCAGGTTCTTGCTCTCACTTTTCGTTTGGTTCCCTAGAAAAATTAGGAAAAGGAAGAAAGCTTGATATACCGTTTCTGGATTCTCTCAAGTAGCTTTTGGCAGTTTAATCTTGTGGAATTTCAAATTAGCTTTTTCGTTTTGAAACCATAGGAAAAAGGTAGTAAATTTCTTACCAAGAATTTGCCTTTGCAACATCTTTATGTGTTTCTGAGAATTAACTGTTCTTAGGAGAATGGGAATCTATAAATGAATATATGGGTTTCTGAATTCGAGTCTCGTGGGCAGTGCCCAAACAGTTTAATGACTGTTTTCTTCATCATTCATGAACTTCTTATCTTTAAGATCTATTTTAATTCAAGAGAGGATTAATTATGAATGTTCAACTAGCTATCTTCCTCTTGAAAAATATTGATTTTTTTTGTTTTTTCTTCTCTCTTGATCCATTTTGATATTCTTATCCAATGTGTGTTTATCTGTGGCAGGTGGTGCATTTGGTGGAAATAGGGGACTGAGACCAGTCCCTCCAGAGAAGGGAGTTTTCCCTTTGGATCATATGCATTTATGTGACCTGGTAATCTTTTCCCAAGCTTTTAAGTTTAAAACTCCAATTCAATTTATTATTTTGTTTATACATAGTATGAGAAGATAGTGCATGTTCTTCGGAAAGTACCTCTTACAGTTGGTTCAACATGATTCTTCTGTTCTAACACGTGTTTTTGTGATTTTTTTTAATTTTTAATTTTATTTTTTAAAGGAGAAGAAAGAATATCTCAATTGCCTCAAATCTTTCGGCCATCAATCGGAAAAATGCAGACACTTATCAAAAAAGTATCTCCAATGTCGTATGGAGAAGTGAGTTTGCTGCTTTTGGTTTACACCATGCTTATGTGTCTCATAGCCAAGTGTAGATTTTAGCTACTTCTGTTAAGAGTCCGATGCCAAAAATTTTACTTGCTAGTTATACAATTTACTCCATACTTCACTTGCTGATAATTTCATTGTTAACAAAGTTGCTAGCGCAGTCACTACCTCGATCACAGTTCTAGTTTTATTTGTCAGAAATTTAAATTTCTTAATGTAAGCATGTGGTTTCGTTGTGAAACATTTGATCTTTCATCTCCTATCTTTGTAGTGTAACTTCTTTTGCATAAAATAGTTGGAGTAGGGTCTTTGTAGTGTGATTTTTGCTTGTTCTCATTCATTTCATAGATATCGAAGCTTCATTTTCATCTGATTTTCTCTAATTGTATAGGAGTTATTGCAGTTGCAAAATATGATCCTACATTTTCATGTTGCAGGAATTTGATGGCAAAACAAGACATGTCTGAACTTGGATTTGGAAAGGAAGCTGACGTAGAAAATGTCTGAAGAGAGAGTTGCTGAGAGGATCAATGACCGGAATTTTTCGGGCGATCACCGGTGTTGATATCTCTTTGAAGTGGTATACTCTGTGATGGAATGACCTGTAGAGAATTCACAACATATGTTCATCATACATTTTGTGCATTGGTTGTAACTCTTAGCTTTCATTCAAGGCTCAAGTACAATGGAAAGAAAGAAAGAAAGCTCTCAATTATTGAAAATAAAAAAGAAAAAAAGAAAACAAGTATGATTCAAGGAATTCTGTCTTGACATAATTAAATCACAAGTATTTTCGTTGATCAGTCAATTCTATTTCTAATTCTTTTTAGGAAAGCTTATGTAGAAATTGTATTTTTATGTACCAACTTTTTAACGATCCGAGACAAGAAGCAGTTTATCGTGTTGTGATGTAAAACATGGACATTTATTAGACCGTTAAAAAGTTAATCCAATGGTTAAAATAATGATAATTACTTATAGGTAAAAATATAATTCCTAGCATAATTTATTCTTCTTCCTCTTCTTCTTCTTCTTCTTTTTTTTGTCACCTCGTTAAAAGGAAGGATAAAAGAATGAAAGAATGAAAAGCTCCTGTTCTTCAATGATTATTCACTCCATGCCAGTTGCCACCCAATCCTCCCATGCTTCCAATCTATTATCTGTAGCTCATTAATTGCAAGTACATGCTGCCCAAATTGTGATTTTGAAAACATGAATACCACCAAGTAATTCCCACCTAATTTGGACAAGATTTGATCAATGCATTCACCGAAACAAAACCTTTTTTTTTTTTTTTGGTCACACATTGGTGATTTCCTGGAAGAATACAACTTTCATTAACGTTCTAAATGAAACTTTTACAGTAACTGGTTTTCAACGGCAACAGACTTTAGTTAACCCACAGTTTGCGTTTACTTCATCCCTACGTTTCTTTTTTCTTTTTTTATTTTTTATTTTTTCTGATTTCTGCAAATCCTAAAGCAAGAAAGATCCCTTTTTTTTTAATTTATTTTTTGGGTCAAAAATGGACTTATCAAGAAAAAACTGGCCAAGAAACTTCAGGAACAAAACAGCTGGCGGGTTGGAGATAAACCCTAAGACACAGGAAAGCCAACATATATATATATATATATATAGATATATGTTATTTTCCATTGCCAACTCTCTCTCTCTCTCTTAAAAAAAAAAAAAAAACTTTTATAATAATTTAATATAAAAATATATTCTCTCTCTACGTATGTGTGAGCAAGTTAGCACCTCGATGGGTACGCTGAAAACATCTTCTTTTTGTGAATTACATGGGCTGGATTTCCTTCCCTTTCGCCTCTTCCGTCTTTTATGGCTTTCCATTTGTCTCTGCAACTTCCTCACTTCTATAACTCGTAAGCTCTCTCTCTCTCTCTTAATCTTGCTCTGCTTTCTCTCTCCTCTCCCCCTGCGCGTGTAAGTTTTTGATAAATCCCACAATATGTACATTGTTCTGTTATGATTTATGAAAACTGTTTGCACGTTATCTTTTTGTTCTTGAGAACCCAACTTGTAAATATTTGGCCTCTGTTTTTGTGGAGGAATCATGTCAATCTGTGTGTATTATGTCATCTGGATCTGTTTTGTATGTAGATTGTATTAGCATAATATCATATGTATATGTGTGTACATATATTGACTTTCCCATTGGTCTATTTCCTCCATCTTTCTCAGTAATGAAGAACTTTTCTTTTTTTTTTTTTTTTTTTGGTTGCTCAGCTTAGTTAAATCTTGTTTTATGTTCTCTAACCATTGGAAGAGCTACTACATTGTCTGGAATTACAATTGTAAAGTTAGGACCTTTCTCTGTGTGACAGAAAATCTATTAGATCAGAGAACAGGCCAAAAGGTTCGGCTTATACACCTCAAGCTTCAACTTCAAGTTGCGAATCCAAGGAACAAAGAAACTGTTATAGGCTTGCAAGGAAAAATGTCTTCTTTGGGTTGTTGTTTAGGTGCTACATTTTACCAAGGCCATCTTCATCTCAGACAACGCTGTCACCGGCAGCTTCTTCCGCTTCTTTTGCTCAAACCAATAGTGATATAAGAGACACAGACACGGAGGCGGACGCCAAAATTCAGTATGGTGAAAGTGGACTCGAACTCAATCGGATTGATTGTCTTGTCCGGGTATTACACGGATCGGCTAGAAGCTTCTCCCTTGAAGTTGAGTCGCTCAAATTGTCTGGAACCGGTCCAGAGCTTGCCATGGCATGGGTTGGAAAGGATGTACATGGCTGGCATAAAAGGATATCTTACCTGGTATGATTATAATAGATTGTACCCTTAGTAATCATGTTAGTGTCATTTGTTTTGCCAATTTTGGGCTTACAAGATTGCATTTTTCTGCACATGGTTGTTGTTCGAGAAGTCAGCCTTGAACAAGTTGTCAAATTGAACTCCTATTAAGTGGAAGTGAAACATCCTTGTTATGTTAACAGATTAAATGAAATGCTGGATCAATAGTCATTCAGTTCCATGGCCATGCAGGTCGCTGTTTATGCGCTAATGAAGACAGCGATCGAGGTAGAAGTGCTGCTTTCTCTTGAGCGCAGCTGCAATAATGCTTCCCCGGTTAAAGAGATGTAAGCATATTGTGTTTTTGCATTGCAAAAGGGAGAAAGAATTAATGTGATTACCAAGCTAGTGAATCCTAGAGCCCTATTTTTTTCTGTATATTATGGACTTGTTTAATTTTCAAGAGCTTTAAGTCTTGTGCTGAATCAATCCAATTTGGTATCTGAACTTTTCTGGGAAGTTGTCTCTTCTGTGGTCTGTACACGTTTTCTCTATCTGGAGACAAATATTGATGATGGAAGTATACACAGGGTTTGACCTTTTGTGCTTTCATCTGTTCCAGCTTGACACCGAAGATTAACTTGGTTGGTGAGTATATTGAAAATCAATTGAACACGAGGCATTCTGAGCTTGGAGAATGGTTTAGGCTCGTCGAACTGCCGCATGTTGCAGCATTTTTTGTTCCCCTGTTAAAGAAGTGGTCTATGGAATATGCAGGAAGGTTTGCTCAAATCATTTCCTGCTTTTTAGCACATGATATGCCTCTTGGATAATTCAGCAAATTGAAATTTGTATATCATTCTGTTATAAGGAGCATAGCCTAAACACACGGGTGTTCAGTGGTGTCGCAGGGATAGTCGTGGCTATCAGCTGCTGCGCTGCGGTGGGGAAATTGGGTTCTGAGCGTGTTACCTGTCCTTCGTTTGCATTTTCACTCCAGGATGTAATGGTAAAATTCATGGATCTTTCACACGGCCTTGTATCAGTGGAAAAGTTGCACCAATTAGCTACTGAGGCAGGATTTGAACGGGACTTTTTGTCCCATTTTGGCAAAAAGATTCTTCCAAATAAGAAAATCGAAGATCTAGAATTTTGGATTGGATTGGCTCAGAAGAAACTCTCAATAGCATTCCACCGAGAAACCATGAATCCAGGAGGGCGGACTTTCCCTGATAAGGTCACTTGACCATCTTTTGTTGACACAATATCCTGCTCATGGACAAATCTATTTGTAGCAAATAAAAAATTTTACCTCAGCATTTGATGTTAGGTCTAATCTTTTGATAGGTTCGAGCAGATACTTTGGCCACGTTAGGAATTTTTGCGTATCTTGGAAGGAGGACTAGATTGTTCTTATCAAGACTGGGTATAAAGGATCTTGATGAGCCAGTTAGGGACTTCCTTAGGTAAACCACTTTACATTACATCTATATTCTAAATGTATCAAAGGTTAAAAAATTACCCAAACTGTCGGGTTTTATTGGTTTTCCTGCAGCTACTTGGAGTGCGGTAGCATTTTCATTTATCCCGAATTTTCTTGCATATCCATGTACCAATCCTTTATGGAGGTGTGTTTCTATTGTACTTCTTCCAAGGAAATCAAAATGCAATCATCCTAATGTGACAAATCTCTACAGGTAGTGACTGATGAAATTGGCTGGCTCGATTTTTACGCTGCATTTCCTTCTGTAAGCTGTCAAGAGAGACGTAGGTCCAAGCAACACGCCATACAAGCAGAGAAAGAGATGGTTTTGTCTACTGTTTTTACTTTATCCTACGATGTTTTCTCTGGATTTGCGCACTTCACTCGTTCCACTCAACAGCTTTTAGACTCTGATTTGCTATCATTTTTGCTCCAAAGGTAGCTAGCATACTATCATCCATTTACGGATATTTATTTGTGAAAATATTTTGGTCCGCTAAGTGGCCAATCAGCTTTTAAGTTGGATTGTCATTAATTTTTCAGTCAGAGCCTGCTAGCCTCTTGTTTGGAAGACTACTGGGCTGCTTATGGCAAATCAAGGTACTTTGTCTCTGCCCAAAGGTCATGTTTCTGAGATCTTGAATGGCTAACTGTAACGGAATCAAATAATTACGTCTGTTTCTTATTTTCTGAACCAGTGAATTTCTAAAGATTACAGAAACAAGTGCCCATGATCCAGCACTTTTATCATCTAGGGAAGCCAGAGGTGCAACCATGGAGTCGCAACGAGTTCCGAGTAACTTAATTGCCGTAGGGAGTCCAAACAAGAAGTCTGAACGTAGTTCTCAACTTACGACAGTACGACTTTTAAACCAAATCTTCATTTGTGATTTTGTTATTGTTTTTAAACTGTACAGTGGCAGTTGACTCTCTCACCTGGAGCTGGAACCGCAAGCTCTACAGAGGAGAGCGCTACTGCAAAATCAAAGCGTATTCATCGGAGTTTGCTAAAGAAGTACACTGTCAAGTTGATATCTGCAAGCTCTGTAAGGCCATTATAGATAGACTTCCACAGATTTCGATAAGATATTTGTATTTCTCATTTCTAATCATGTTCCTAATTCAACTGATTTGAAGGATATATGGATGGGCACTCAATTGCTTTTTGTAGACATTATGATTGCTATGGAGCTTGTCTTTAAACAATTGCGTGGCTACAACGTCACAAGGAGAGAGAGATACAAGTTGAAAAGAACGCTTAATGACATCGGCTCGCTTATCCCAGTTACAATTCTAATGCTACTTCCTGTGAGCTCTCTCCCTCTTGATGAGCTTTGTTGGGTTGACATCGTCTTAATTTGATGAGAAGTTGAATTTAACCGCCTTAGTGAATGGCTTTCACTGGTACGAGGCGATTGTGTGAAAATTCTCTTTTCTTCTTTTTCTGTGACTAGGTATCTGCCGTAGGTCATGCAGCGATACTAGCTGCAATCAACAAGTACGTGCCAAGCATGGTAAATTTCTTGTTTTCTTTGTGTTTTTTCAATCACATTTCACCATTCATATCGTATCTTCTTACCCTTTTTTTTTATTTTTTATTTTTAAATTATTTAATCGTTGCTCTGTTTCATGCTGCTTCTAGATCCCATCTCCTTACTGTTCCGAGCGGCTGGATGTCGTGAAACAACTAGAGAGAACTAAGAAGATGGAACTAAGGATGCGAAGCGACCTTGAAGAACCATCCTCTAAGATATCATAAGCAGTGCACTGTTTTTGTTTGCTGACCCTGGTTGCTAAATGAATGCTGCAGAAAAAGCTCACAAGTTAACAAGAACCCCAGTTCTGTGCTTTGTATTTATGCATGAATCGGAAGCACATTTTAACGGATGCTCTTCACGACTTTCTTTTGGCCAATTTGCATGTTCCTCACAAATGCTACTACCACAACCTGTTTACACATCTACATATTGAATAATTGTTCTAATTTCCAACTATTTACTAATATCCGTCGAAGTGTATGGAAAAAATTATCATGACAGGGGGGCTCGGAAACCTCCCCTTTTTTTTTTTCCCCCTGTACGTCGGTTCTGTTGGATAATTTTGATAGAATATGATGTTATAATAAAATTTGAAAATGACATAACATGTACAATTGCTTCTGATAGCTCATAATTATCTTAGTTGATACATAAAAAACGTATTATACTTTTTTTTCCCTCTATTGCTGAATAAAAACGTATTATAATAGAACGATATATATAGTGTAAACCACCTTAGTCATTGAATACAATATGACTCGAGAAAATGGTAGCAACAACAAAACCTTTTTTTTTTTCCCTATCAAAAGAAGAAAACAAAACAAACGTAACTTTTTTTTCCCCCAAGAACTACCTTTCTGTCTCCAGACTCATGTTAACAAGTACTTCTCGTCGATAAAAGAAAACAAAGGGGAAAAAAACTGTATGAGCTATATTGTTCTTTGAAAAAAAAATAAAAAAGAAGAAAAAGGAGAAAGGCATGAACTCGGTGCTTGCGATACAAATTTGATCAATAAACAAAGTTAACTACATCATAACACTCCTCTCAGGCTCTTACTATTAAGTTCCATTATGAATGTGGACAATATCGATCATTTCATCACTCTTCACCAAAGCGCCAGGCCTTCCTCAGCCCTCTTTAATCACTTTGGACGCAATTTACATGGAAATATCTGCAAATGTTCCAATTATTGCAAAAGAATATCGAATTCCTCAGTTTTAAGAGAGAATAACCTACTCCGATAAGCATGCCTGGAACTCATCATTGACGGAGCTAAGGTCCTTATATTGAAGTTTAATTTGCTGACTTAAACTAATCTCTTCGGATCACGTGCAGCTGCAAGATGGTCCTGCATGACAAAGCCATGGAAATATGGTTAGGCTTCTTATGATTGAACAACAAATGGATCATACCGGGCTACGGGCAGTTTAAGAATCAACTTACAGAGATAAAATCGAATGCCTTCGTTTCTTCTTTCTTTGAACTATTTGCCATTGAAGTAGGAGCTGGACTTGGAAAATTCGATTGGAATATGTCAGGAAGAGCCGGAGAATAACCTCCTGTTGTTCCAGCAACACCGCCGGAGTTTTGAGCAGCCAGATTTCCAAGGTGCTGTAAGTTGGACATCGTAACTAGCTGCTGCGCAAAGAGGCTTCCCATGGCACCATAATTGATCTGTTGGGAAGGAAAAACTTGATTGAACACCAACCCTGGTGGTATATTATAAGGCATGGCACCCTGAGGAAACATAAAATTTGGGTTCGTCCCTACAGGTTGAGGACCAAGAATCCCGCTCAAAGCATCGTTGGAGACCTGATGGCTGGGATCACTATTTGAACCTGAGAAAAGACCCTGAGATAGTTCCCCAGAAGAGATTCCTTTTTGCTCCATCTTTGAGCCATTTTCATTCATGGACAAACCAGCCATTAAATCATCAACACCTTTTTTATTTTCTTGCTCCTTAGGAAACCCTGCATCAGACCCAAAAATATCAAATAGTTCAGAGCTGCTTTTCTTTCCTGCCATGTGATTCACACTAGCATCCTGTTGACCATCAACAGTCATCCCGGAAAACAGATCATCTACAGGTTCTCTACTCCCACTTTCATGAAATGAAACATCTGCAAAGGGATCATCGTCATTTCTCAGTTCACTAGTGTTTGGAACATTGCTGGAATTATCCCCAAATAAATCGTCAATTAGTGCAGCTGGGGTAGTCGTGAGGTTTGGAATATTTTGGTCATTTTGCTTGTCTTCTGAATTCTCTGACCCATGGAAATCATTTGGTTCACCAGTGTCTATCAAGTCAGGCAACTGAACAGTGACGGTCTCGGCCTTCACAAGCTTTTCTGAAATAGCTGTGGAAGTGCCTGTCTTTTCTCCACCCAGAAGGCTCAAAACCTGTTAATCAAGATCCAAAATTTCACTCAACCACATAACCTAACAAATGTCATTCAAACTCAAATCTGTACAGCCCGATTTGATTTTGTTGCAGGCTTAGAAATGAGAACATCAACTGTGCAGACCAACCAGCGTCCAAATTTGCTGTGCTGGAAGGTTTCATTTACGACAATCTAAGACATTTCATTTTGAAGAAGCATAACTTACAAGTTATTATTACTCAGGTTAAAATAAGTTAACCTTTTCTACACTAAAGAGCATCAACATTTTCCAAACTAACTAGAGCACGTCTGGAGTCACTTGTAAAGTAAGCATTTAAGCTTTCAATGCTCTCTTAAAAGACATCAAATGTAAAATTTTCATTAATCTTCAATATGAATCCACTCTCCAGAAGCAATTGATAATCCTAATTTCATTTCTAGCATATAAACAAGTTTTACCTTGTTAGCCTTTTCCCTCAGGGAAGACTGTGGAGATTCGGAGCATTTCAGCACGGCCTCTTTGTTTTCACTGAAATATGATGCAACAACGGTAAATGGTTCATCATCCTTTCTCCTCAAAATTGAATCAAGGACACAGACAGCTTTCATGCGAACCTGGGGAAAAAGACAGGTAAAATAGAAGATTTCATAAAACTTGAAAAGAAAAGAAGTATATTATCAAGGACAAAAAAAGACATTTCACCAGTTCTTTACAACATAAGTGCTGAATACTGCAGCCTAATTAAAGTATTGACTTATAAACAGTGTATCATAATCTTCAACACTTTTTGTTTGTTTCTTTGTGTCTACATTTGATGGTTTTCTAACCACTACATTAATACTAATGGCTTACCTGCCACATTGGAGATTGGAGCTTTATCTCAAGAGTGTGACTTAAAGCCAATCCATTTAACTTTGAAGCCTCAGCAAGGAAAACCTGGATAGCATCTCGAGTTGGTTGTAAGCGTACACCACCTGACGTCACAATAGTCTCCAACAACCTCTCCTCTGGCGCCTTACTTCCAGAGTGAGTTGAAGAGGAACTCACATTCGTTATTTCAGTATCGGTTACTCCTGAATCCTGGCCCCAAGCTACACTAGCCACATTTTTCGAAAAACCAAAACTCCCTTGAGTCTCATTGCGATATTCAACTGGTTCATATCTGTCCGTGTACTCGTTTTCTTTGGTCAATGATCTATGAAGATTTGGACTCTTGTAGCTTCCATTATCATTCTTTCTTAACGAGTGACTATGTGTGAAACTACTTAAACCCTGCTTGATAGATGCACTTCCAATACCAACTACCTCACTGAGAAATGATTTCTTATCTTCCGATGGTGGTTCATAGTTTGTACTTCCAAAACCTTGGATTCTATTGTTACGATCTTCCACAGGTGTGGGTTTATTTTCCTCTGAAAAAATAGCAGAGATAGCTTCATGCGCAGAATCACGTACAGCTTTGTTAGGTGCATCACCTTTCAAAGGATCCAGCTGGCCCTTGTAGTGAAATAACTGGCGCACAGCAACCGAGTGTCTTTGCATTTCTCTCCTGAACTCCACGCCAGATTTCGCCACACAATACTTTATCAACCTCAGAGCCTGCACAAAGTTAAAGCAGCAATTGGTATCATTACGTTAATAAGGAAAAAATTCACACTATCAAACGGCAACTTTGATAGACTGCCATGTGGCTGAGCCCGCTCTGGCTCAGCCACACCACCCGGGGTGCGAGCCACCCAAGAAGCAAGCTATTACAGAGAGCGGCTGGAGCGCCATCGCTATGGTGAGAAATAGCATTTTTCTAAAAAACTAAATCCCATGAATAACTCTGAATAACAATTTCCACATAATAAAAGGACTCTTATCAAATGAACTTCTGAACATCTATTTTATACAGTATCCTCACACAAAGAGAAGCGACAAATCAGTCAACAAATTCCATTAAAGATTATAATTTCTATTTTCTATTCTATTCATATGCCAAGTGAGCAATAACAAAAATTTGCATGCAAAACTACAACTGCAATACAAAAGGAGGGAAAAAAAAAAAGGCAATAAAAATGAATCATCTTTACATCTTAGCACCAATGAAATTATGCAGAAAAACTCCCATTTCCACGAGCACTAAGTTTGCAACCGAAAAGGCAACAAAAAACCCAAAATTAAAACCTCGAGTACAACGGAATTGCCCAATTCGGAAACGTCAAGATCTATTGATTCTAGTCCTCGTACCTTCTGCTTAACAATGGGGTTCTTATGGTCGAGGCGTTTCAGTACAAACTCGGAGACCTCCTTGACAATACTGGCATGCGAGGATCGGAGAAGGTCGCAAATCTCTTCCAACTTGTAAACGGGCGTGACCTTGTCTTCGTCGGAAGTAGCCGCGTCGATCATCCGCGACCTCCAGTACGATTCCACCGCTCTCCGGCTAGAATCCATTGCCCTAGTCTCACAAAACAA
>JAFMPE010050653.1:0-11269 GCA_024759925.1 Ficus religiosa | reverse complement strand
GCGTCGATCATCCGCGACCTCCAGTACGATTCCACCGCTCTCCGGCTAGAATCCATTGCCCTAGTCTCACAAAACAACAACCACCGCCAAATAAAGAAATGGAAAATTCAAGCTTTCTGGTCGGAGCTCGAAACGGATCCGATCCAATTGAACCCTAATCAAAGCAAGTCCAATGAGGATCGGTCCTGTGATCGATTTTGCCGCCAACCGAAACGGATTCGATTGAATCTGCAACTGCAAATTGATTGAACTTGCTGACGAATTTGGATTGAGCGAGGCGTTCGGGATCAAATTGCGTGAATTTGTGACGAGGAAAAAGAGGGTTTGAATTGCTCAGAACTGAGGGCTTGAAAAGAGAATATGTGGAAGAAGAGGAAGAAGAAGAAGAAGACTAGACGAGGTGGCTTCGTGCGGAAACAGACAATTTGATTTTTGGGCAGGACTCGTACAGACGGGTTGCCGTGTGTGGGTGACTCACCCACCTGTTTCTTTAGCTTACAAAATAAAGATGGCCCCATTAATAAAAATAAAATAAAGATGGCCCATATCCATTTGTGTAACAAATAATTTTTCGTACTGCTAAATTAAATAAACGAGTTTTTCGGGGGGTTTTTTTTTTCTTTCCTTTTTTACTTTAGATTGAATTCTATACATTTTAATTAAATCATATGCAAAATTATCATTAGTTATATCTATGTGATTACCACCCTAACTTTGCAATTTAAGCAAAGTTTTTATAAAGAAAAATATAAATTTGGTGGATACCGACTTAAGTGATATGTCATTGTCATTTTTTAATAATAGGTATTTAAAATTTTATTATATTTATCAACAAAAAAAAAATGATAATTTATTATCACATAAATTAATATTTAAAAAATACGATTAAAACTGGTGTTCATGTAACTACTATTATAAAACACATAAATTGACAAAAGTCGTGCATAAGAAGTGCTGCTCCTTTAGCTCTTGCCGAATCTGTCCCACAATGTAAGCAAGTGTTACCAAGGTATTCTCAAGTCCCACTCATTTTTCAGACCTCAAATCCTTCAATTCTTCCATCCCTCATGCCAAACACACCCTAATCATTGATGGTGTGCACGTGCTCGACCGAGCTATTTTTGCACAATTCCTCTACGTCGTTAAATAAAATAAAATAAAATAAAATAACTTCTATAGGAGATTATATAATGGGATTAACTTGGGCTAAGATTCCTTTGTTGTCTTAAAACAAACTGTCAACTGTAATGCCCCAACTTCCTAGCTCAAAAAGAGAAAAATGGTCGAAAAAGAATCTCCATATACAAAGCTGTTGATGATTCCATGAATTCTTTTGATAGAGGCCTATACAGGCTTTAAATTAAAAGTAAAAAGATTTTTTTTTTTTTTTTTTTAATTCCCCCTCAAAGAATGGTTTACAATGCAAATAAATTACAATATCAAAAGGGTGAACAAAAAACTACACCACCTTTCCTTATTAAGATCAGAGTCAGAAAAAATGCCACAGTTAGACTGTTATAGCATCTACAACATCCTCCGACTCATCCATTACCATCTCGTTTCGGAACAGCAGTTTCAAATAGGGAAGCACTCTTGGAAGCACTTCCAAATCGGCTATGTTGACACTCATCATGTCAAATGCAATGCAGGTGTTGTGCATGTGGGTCTCGTCAAATACTGGAATTTTGGGATATCTTTGGCTGAAATGCGTGAGAATGATCCGGTAGGCACCTGCAGATTTGCCTACTTCTATGGCTTCCTCTGTTGTGCTGTGGTTTTTTGCCACGGCCTCCTCTACCATGCCGTCTTCGAATGTTGCCTGCAACAATCACACGACATGAGCAAAAATGACATACTTTTTTTCCCCAATCCATAGTACAGTTTGTTCAATGCTTGCCTCGTGTATAAGAATGGTCGCGCCACAAGATGCTTTAATCAACTCCAGGCAGGGTCTAGTGTCGCCTGAGTACACAATCTTCCACCCCGGAATCACTTTCCCGACACTATTAGTTCTCTCTGCTGCCTTCAACACAACACCGAATGCTTGTGAGCAGTGAACAACGGGAAAGCTAATTAAGGCCTCTAAACCGGCATCACCGAGGACTTTCTTTAGTCTCTTCATTGCTGCAGTATTGTCAACCGGACTACTAGGTCTCTTCCAATAGCTCTGCATACGGGATGCTTTTGCAAACAAAGTAGAATCAGTTTTCTGGGCCATATGCCCATTGTTATGTTCATTGGTATTGTCCTCAGGTTTAGTTGAATCTCCTACGGTTTCCCTACAGTCAAGGAACTGCATATCTAAATCTTCAAGTCTTTGATATGCGTCTAAGTATCTCTTAAGCTGTATTGGCCCTACAACAAGTACTGGTTCATGGGGCTCTCCCTTCAACAAGTCACGTCTGAGGGCAAGTATTCTGGCCAAGCCAGTATGGTGATCGGCGTGAATGTGAGAAATCCAAATACAGCTTAAACCTCTAACCACATTATCGGCACCATCTACACCATATCTATTGCATGATGGGGCATTGTATGTTAGGACATGGGGAGAACAAACAATTAGTATAAAAACATGCATTTATTTAAGGGGGGAAAAAAGAAAGAAACACTTGGTTCTACCTTCTTTTTAACTGTCCTAGCGTTCCCTCTCCACAATCCAAAAGCAAGCCTCCTTTTGAGAAAAGATTGACATGGATAGAACTGACGTTCCGATATTTGGATGGCTGAGATGATCCAGTCCCTAGCAGGACAATCTCCAAATCATCTCTTCTTATATTTTCCAAACAACTAGGAACATTATTCTCATTCAACCATGGCTCTTCAACCATAGCATCTTGTGTGGAAGTTATTTCTTGTCTTGTTCCAGCTGAATCATGCCATAACTGGCTAACATTTTGGGCTGCTACTCCAATATCTGGAATCTCAGAAAGTAATTCATCGATAATTTCTGGGGACGTTGTCGAACTTGGTATGGCAGATCTATCTAATCCGAGATTAGCAAGAGGCCGCAAAGTGAACTGTTCACCAAACAGAGAACCCAATTAGTTAAGAACATAGTAATTCAGTAAATGGTAGTTACTTGTCTTTGTCACATGGGATTAGCATTCTGTCAATTTATAATTGGTTGCTAATTGCATATAGCAGAAACAATGCCTAGATAAATTACTAGCTCAATCCAAGTAAACCAACCATCCTTACCTTAAGGAGATTTTCAGCAGAAATGCTTTCACAAAGCTTTAGATTAGAACCCTGGTAAAAAGAAACCAATCAACAGATAAATTGGTTTACAAGTTGTCCAATGTATAACACTAATTCCACAAAACACAAGCTTAAAAGAATTAAATATCTATCATTAAATTTCGACAAACCTCACTTGAAACAACAGAGTTTGGTGCTGAGCAACCAAGGTGCTGGAGGGACCAAAAACCTGGAGCTGGAAAGAACTGAGGACATAAATAGTTGAGCCGCGCTGCAATTCTTGCACTGGATTTGAGAATCGGAATTTCCATGTTCTTCCTGCAAATATCAGAAGCGCAACAAATTCAACAAATGTAATCAGGTGATAACTAACACCTCAAGGAAACAGGAAAAGAAATATAAGTATGAACAAACAAACAAACAAACAAACAAAAACCTTTCATGTCCAGCCATTATATGCTGTGCAGAACCAAATCTCTTCATCCATTTTTGGTAGTTGGGACTGCTTACTACAGATGCGGGACTTAGATGAATAATACAAGTCACAACCTTAGAAATCTCCGGTGGGCCTGAGATATCTTCATAGTAACTATTGAGGTATTCTTTGGACAATAACTCTTGCAGATGAGATTCTGTTGGGCAGTCCACAAGGAAGACAATCGGACCAGGAACAGAGGGCCCCAATACATCACTAGGGTGAACCTAAAAAAATTAACAGAGACGCATATTTTCGAAAGGTTAAATGCAAAACAGATATGATATCCCGAAAACTGTCGGTTATGCCACGCAAAGTTTCATTATGTTTCTAGCACTCACCATAATGTCTTGGCGATCTGACTTTACTGATTGTCCAAGTTGCAGTTGACGATACTTTGGACCGGCTCGAAGACCAAGAGCCGCAGCTTTTTTAGGGTCAAATTTCCCCTTAATTTCAGACAGTTCACAGATATACATTACAGACATGTCACCAGGGTTTTCTCCAGTTGCAGCTTTGCTGTTTGGACTTGAGGGTTCTGAAGCATTATTAACCCTCTCCTCAAGAACCTTTTCAGAGACATTGCTCTTCTTCGGTACTTCATTCAAGATCCTAGGTTGTAGAAGAATAGCTGATATCTTGACAACCTCGTCATTAACAAGGACAATGGGATCTGTAGACTTGCTTTGCTTCGGCATAGCAGCTCCATCAGAACCAAGTGTTGGTCCAAAGCTCCGTGTGTGAACCATGGCAGCATTTGGGATGAAAGACCTCATGGCATCAACCAAATACTTCAGATCTGACGGGCCGCATACATTAACCTTAAAAATAGTAGCAACTACACTTTAGGATCGTACATCATCTTCATCAACCTTAAATTAAGTTTAAGACAGGATAGCGAAATAAAGAGATAAGCCATGGAATCAATCCAATACTCACAGACATTCCTTCTTCTCCCATGCCAGCCAAAGTCAAAAGTAAACCTGCATTAGAAGGCTGAGCATTTAGAGCGGTGGCAACGATAATCTCTTTCAAACAACCAGTTCAGATAATTAATGCACAAATTTCTAGAAGGCACGTCAACAAACGAACCTGGAAGTCCACCTGCAGTCTCTGAGCTTACACGAGAGAGAAATATTTGATCTATCTGTAAGAACATCAAAAGCATCAATGAGTTCCCCACGATGTAAAAGGAGCTTTCTGATGGAAGACAAAGAAAACTTGAAACATGAAATCTAAACCGAACAAGTTTTTCAGATATCTCACACCTTTGACAACTTAATCTTATGCTCAGTGCAAAAGCGTTGCAATCCCTGCAACAAGAATTCTATGTTGAGAGACATAATAACATCTAAAGGTACTTAAAAAAAAAAATAAAAATAAAAATAAAAAGTGGGAAACCAAAAAAGGTTCTTTAAAACTGTCAGCAAGACTTACCTCCCCAGCATTAAAGATGAATCTTTGCTTGTCAAAGAAAAGCAGCACTGAAGGTGATGTATCCTGAGTATCCATTCCAGTTCCTAGTATCTGCAATATATATATACGTTACTGAAGCAGCTCAAAGATACAAATTACACAAGTTTTTCAGAAACTCACCACTTAGCACAAAATCCAATAAATGTACTTCGAAAGCCATTAACTCAAGCGTTTATCATAGTAAAGTGCAAACTCCAAAACCCCAGACCCAAATAACAACAAAAGGTACTTCCTTTACTCAAACAAACCGAATTACCGAATTCTTGTCCAGACAGAAAGAAGAGAAGAAAATCAAACAAACCCAGTTCGCAAAAAGCGCGACAAAAGAAACCCATCAATTCAAAACACAAATTCATACAATCACCATTAAAGAATACCACCACAGAACACGTACGTACCTGGACGTAGGAAATGGTGTTGACGGGATTGAGCTTGCGAACTTTCAACTGGAGGGTCTTCTTGGGCTGATCAGCCTTATCCCTACCCTCAGCCCTTCTCTTGTTGAACCCAAAAACGGAGTCCGAATCGGAATCCTCCATCGTCGGAGCTCCACTCTTCTCCCTGAAAGTGCTGCTGTTTCTGCGACCAGGGTAGCGGCGAGGGTGGTTGGGAGGGGAACGGTGTCGTTTTTGAGGGGAGGAGGAGGCGAGAGCGGTGAAGAAAGAGAAAGGTCTGGGCTTGGGAAGGAAGGAGAGAGAAAGGGAAGGTTTAAGGGGAGAAGAGAGAGAGATAAGAGGGAAGGAAAGTAGGCGCAGATTTGTTAGATGTGGCATCGTATTTTTGACTACTTCTATTGTATTTGTCCCCTGCTTTGAGGGGAAGGGTTTTAGCAGGGGAGAAGAGAAGAAAGAGGACTATTTTTACCTTTTTTAATTTTTCAGGGAGTTTTTTTTTTCTTTTTCTTTTTTTTTTTCTTTTCTTCAGACATTGAAATATTTGAACTCTACGTTATCGATTATCAAATATAGTAAAATTATCACTAGGTTATGTAA
This sequence comes from Ficus religiosa, assembly GCA_024759925.1. Classification (NCBI taxonomy): domain Eukaryota; kingdom Viridiplantae; phylum Streptophyta; class Magnoliopsida; order Rosales; family Moraceae; genus Ficus; species Ficus religiosa. The sequence goes on along the minus strand of JAFMPE010050653.1, from coordinate 5,128 downwards.
CTATTTTAATTTTATCACTAATGTAAAAATCTGGTATATAATAATGTTGAATCAACCTTATCGTCGATTGTTAAATGCTCAATTTTTTTTATTTTAACAATTAATTTTCTAATTGTTTTTAGATTATTACAATTTTTGCTGAACTAGATTGTTACAAGTTATTCATTTAATTAACGTTTTGTAGAATTGATGATATAAAGTTTACAGAGAGAGAGGGAGAGGGAGAAAGTCTACGTATGATTGTATGATTGTATGATTGATATGAAAGATGAAAAACTCTATTTTTAACTAAAAATTTTCAAATATAATACCAACCTCAATATAAAATCTTCTAAATTCAACACTTCAATTTAGTAGAAAGTAATATAAAATCTTCTAAATTCAACACTTCAATTTAGTAGAAAGTAAACAAAACGTGATGAGTTGTCATAACTCATAGGGTCCGTTTAATGGAGTAGTTTGAGTTGGGATTTTTAAGTTTTAATAGTAAATTTTTTGAATTTTTAAAAAGGACAAAAAATTTTTTGAAAAAAAGATAAAAAAAAAGTTTAAGTTGAATGGTTTGAGTTGTTCAACCAAACAGGGGTATAATTTATAAAGTTTAAGAAGAAACTTATTAAAATTAGAAGTTTAAAGAGTAAGTTGAGAATTTGTAACAAATTTGAGGACCAACATAATTACGGAAAAGTTCACGGCAGAGTCTCTTTAGAATAATTATTGGTAAAATTCTACCTAATGACTAAAAACTCAAGTATTGCTAACGTGTATGGTTAAAAACTGTCATGAGAATGTGTTGGGTTATATCAAATCTAAGCCCATCGTTATTTTATTTTTTTCCTTTTCTTTTTCTTTCCCTTTCCATGGCGCGCGCCCGCGCGCGGCCCCCCCCCCCCCTCTCTTTTTAACAAGTGAGAACTGTCTTTCTCTTTCTATGGGTTTGTTTGGTTTATGGGTTTGTTTGGTTGGTTAGTTTGAGTTGAAATATTTTCGTTATAATAATAATTTTTGTTGATTTTTTAGATAAGACAAAAAACTTTTTCAGAAAAGACAAAAAACTTTTTAGAAAAAAAATAAAAATTTTAATTTGAATTGATAGTTTGAACTGCCAACCCAAACACCCCATATGTGTTTCGAGACCGATGGCCTATCTCTCATGCAATTTGAACCAGAGAGTTGGAGCATCACAAAGCAAGAAGAAAAAGAAACTCATGAAATGATTTAAACGCTTGTCTTATGAACAAAATAGAATCTTTATGGATACACAGTGTTTTAACTACAAACTTTTGACGGCAAAAGATGAACTTAGAAAACAAAAATTAAGTTCTTAACTCTAAAATTTTGATATCATATAGAAAAAGTGAACTTAGAAATTTCAAATACCCATCAGCTAATAAAATAAAAATGATTCCACTTCATAACTAAAAATTTTCCGTGAAAGCAATCAAACCCAATTCTTCCAAACACTTCGAATTCATCAACCATTGTAATCCATGATAGCAACCCAGCTGATGATGCTCGACGCCGGCGGCTGGAACTGCGAGTCTGGTTCGACTTTCGGATCGAGCTCAGCGACGATTGGGTCGGAAGCGGGTTCGGAAATGTAAACATAACACAGATCTCTTGATGACGGCGGCGGTCCTTGAAAAAGGAGGATATGGGAACGGCGGGAAGAGGTGTGAGTGGCGGAGGGGACGACGGAGAAGAAAAGGGCACATCACCGTTGAGAAGAAGATCAAGGAGGCCCTGTGGCTATCGTTTTCATGACCTGAGTTTTATTTATTTATTTATTTATTTATTTTAAAGGTGGTCTCTTACATACTTTTTCTTTTGTTTTTTAAAACAAATATTACTTATCAGATACAACCTGACCTAAAATAGACTTGGTGTACTTAGGCATTCAAGAACGTCCAATCTTAATCCTTACTTGCACAAATGAACATAGCCAATAGTGCCTGTAAAAAAAGCTCCTACGGCTGTCGCTCCCCACAGCTACATACTCTTGGAAATCAGCTGCTGACTTTCACGATGAGATCGTACGGTGCTGGCTGGGTAGATGATCGGGCTTTGGTATGTGAACCCAATAATTAATGAATTTAATATTGAACTAAAGCAATATCACCAAGCTGGAATAGCTCAGTTGGTTAGAGCGTGTGGCTGTTAACCACAAGGTCGGAGGTTCAAGCCCTCCTTCTAGCGACTCTATTTTTGGAAAAAAAATTTGTGGGCCTTCTAGCTTGTGGGGCCACCTTAAGAAGCCCAATAAAAGGCCCATCTTTGCTCATGCCTCTACAATGAGCCTCTACAATCAGTCATCAGATAAGGCGAAAAAGTGGAAACCAACCACCACAAACCAATGCTACAAACGGTTCCAAATATCCAATTGAACAACATGAACTTCAAAACCAAACCACTTTTTAATCAGAAAAATATTTAAAAAAAAAAAAAATGGGAACTTTTCAGCTGAGCTCTTTAGCTCTATCTTCTTCATCTTCTTCTGCACTCTCTTTAAACTTCAACTACAAGACCAACACTCACAAAACTCTCAAAACATCTTGTTATAAGCCCCTCGGCTTCTCTAGATCAACCAGAGCAAGAAAAATCAGAGCTATTAGCACCATTCCGGACAGTGAATCCGAAGACACGGAAACCGATGAACCGCCTTCTGTCGATTTTGCTTTTGTTAGTGTAAGTTAAATTCTCAAAAAATGTTGTTCTCTTGAAGTTCTTGTCATGTCAAAAACGTTTTGTTAATTATCTGTTGTACGTGTGTGTGTGTGTTTTTTTCCCCATTGTAGTCTGTTTTGTTACCAGATAGAACTCCTGATGTGCAACTTCGAACCACTCGTGGCGGGCAGAAACTAAGGGACATAATGTTGGATGCAAACATTGATTTGTATGGACCCTATGTAAGATTAGTAATCCGACCTTATAATTTATCTAATTAGTGAAGGTTTAAAATAATCAGTAACATTTAATGTTCATGTTAAATGCAAATTTCCAGTCTAAGCCTCTGTCAAATTGTGCCGGGGGAGGGACCTGCGGGACGTGCATGGTGGAGGTACATGTCTTACCTAATCGAATCGCGCGAAGCGTTTTCAAATTAATCTAACTATATGATTTGAATTGTTTAAGTTGCTTTCTGATTGAATGTCCAACCGAACTACAATTAGAAAAGCTCTTGAAATTCATGTACTTGAGATCGCCTTTCTCTTAGTAACATGAATGCTTTTGAAAAGTGTAGGTTATTGAAGGAAAAGAGCTATTGAACCCGCGAACTGATAAAGAGAAGGAAAAACTTAAAAAGGTATGATCTAGTTATTTGTTGATACCAAGTTTTATCTGTTACCTTCATGTCACGTAATTGATTTACCCTGCTGGTACCACACAAATTGTGTGTGTCGAGATTTTGTCATTCGGAAATGGAAATGCCTGATCTTAATCTATTGGTATAAAAAGATGCAGATCAGGGAAGTATAATTTCTGAGAGAGGGGAGTAATGAATCTTTGCTTAGTATTAGACTGACAAAACTTCTTCTTCTTCTTCTTCTTTTTTTAATGCAATTAACATGAATGCAATGGACTATATGCAGAAACCGAAAAATTGGAGACTAGCTTGCCAAACTAAAGTTGGTGAACCAGATTCAAATGGACTGGTTTGTGATCTTGCTTTCCTCTATCTATGTTTAACTACTTAAAATGGAAGAAATTAGTTATTATCAACCCGCGATTTTCTATCCGTCGATCGTTGTTAGTCGCATTGACTTATGATTTGATGCAGGTTGTTATACAGCAACTGCCTGAATGGAAATCTCATGAATGGACATATGAAGAAATAGACCCTTCAGAGCCTCTTTGAGACAATTTTTCTTTCTCTACTACTGTAAATTACCCAAAAAGGAAATACAAAACTATGTTTTGTTATAAATTAGACTGTGACATAATTTTGTCTGAATTTGTTTGTCACATTAATGGAATTACAGCGCAAACAATGTCTATGGTATGACATTTGCCCTCATCAGTTTAACTTAATATATATATAGAGAGAGAGAGAAAACCTAAAATCTCAAAATGGGATAAGCAAGAAATCAGCTTTTTATATATTTCTCGTAACCAGAAATTGCACACTTTCCATCTTAGGCAATTACCGTCGTAAAATCAGAATCTTTTTTTTTTTTTTAAACTATAAAAATAGTGAGTTGACTTTGACTAACTCGGCCAAGATCGGGGCTCGGTAAAGGATCTTAGCTCAGGCTCAGCCAAAGTAGGGGAGCTTAAGCATCAAGGAAGCTAAAGGGGGCAATTAAGAGGTTAACGGTCATTGATAATCATTTTCAATATTCAGGCTATTAAACATTCGGAGTTATCATGTAATAAGATGAAAAGTTTCATCACGTTAAAAAGAGAACAAATTCTCAAATTTATGGGGGAATTAAATTCTTTCACTCCCATTTTATTATAAATCCCTCGAGTTCAATATGAGAAGAAAAGTAAACACACATTTGAAGAAAAAAAATTTCTTGAGACTACATTCTATAGCTCTTGCTTTGTTTTTTGATTAGTAATGTGAAGTACTTTATATTATCATATAGTGTTGGATGAAATTATGCTCCAAACACAAAATTATAGCTTCATACTTAAGGTGTAATTGTTGTGATGAATAGTCATGGAAACTTTGGCAAAAACGCTGCACGGACACAGATTTAGAAAACAGTCGTGAAATCTCATTACTTTCCACGACTGAGGATTTCAAGATGGTTTTTTAATATTTGTGATAACTTTTCAAAAATAGTTGTGGAATCTTCTTCTTCTACCAGCACAACAAATGCTTTGGGGAGTTCTTTTGGACGGTGAGTAGTACATGACAAGTTTCTTGCATGCCTATTCAGTCTCCTCCATTATTATTATACCCCAAGCTATGCTTTGCAGTTTGCAGCGATCCGTTGAAAATGAACACCCACCAAAAGAAAAAGAACTCCTTTATCCCCTTTTGTAAGACACGTTTATGTTTTATTATATCCCAATTCTACGTTAAACATCTTTGGTATCAATATACTCACTTATTTTATTATTTATTAATTCTCTTTTTCTATTGATTTTTATTTATCACATTACATATTCTCTTTGTCTC
>JAFMPE010050542.1:0-14805 GCA_024759925.1 Ficus religiosa | reverse complement strand
CTCTCCAGAATCCAGTCGCTCTGTCTAAAACACTGTAGATGCTGGTTTCAAAATTTTAGGGGCATGTGAGGGAGACGCGGGTAAACCTGACCTTTGACCTACATTTAATGATAGTGGACCCTACAAGCTGACGTGACGGTGCTAGAACTGATTGAGGAAAAAAATGATGATGTATTTAATATAATTTATTTAAGAGGTGCTATTAATGAAATTTTTCCATTTCTGAACTTTTAATGAGTGTGCCGATCGGTTCTTTATTTTTTTTAAATGAGTGGTTTCTGAACCCTTGAAAAATGTGCAGAATGGAATAAAACTCTTACAACTTAGAATTTGGACAGAAAAGTGCATGTTCCTCAGATGATGTATCAGTTTTTATTGAATTGACTAAAATAACCCCAAGGAAAATGATTTAAGGGGAAAAAAACCAAAACAAAACACTCTTAAATACTGTTCATTATCTTCTTCCGCAAATAATGACTTCAACAGGACTCAAACCAATTCCACGTTTCCTGAAAATAAAAAATAAAAAAATGAAAAAAAAAAAAAAAACAAACAAACAACAAACAATTCCACACCAAACATCACATTCTCCAACAACATAAATATCCTGGATTTACGTATGCAACAGAGCAATTGATCTTGCGCTTGCTTCGGTGTCTGCTCATAGTTAGCCTGATGATTGTGTGGTGGAGTCGGATGTAAAGATGGCAGTTAACGCCTTGTTCTCAGCACCTCCTCCAGATCAATGGATCATCCATCCATTATATTACTCTGTTTTGTCTTCTTTTTTTTGACCTGGGTTTCAAGGTCCATGAACGAAGCAGCTCATGCTGATGCTCATTGGGCTTTCTCTACCAACTCAGTTGGTCATTTTGATGTAGGGGATGTTGCCCCCCCATGTGGCAAATATAATTTTGGATGATTTCAATCCCAGGTCTTTTCTGAGCCAAAAAAAAAAAAAAAAAAAAAAAAAAAACTTATGTAATAGAGCAAAATCGTCAAATTCCAAAATTAAGCATACAGAAACCATGAAGACACACTTAGGAATCAATGGTCGAATTAAGAGCCCGCAGGCCCGGAATCGCCACCAGAATCGACGGCGAGCCACCACGCACAGACGCCTTGAGCCCAGCCCAGATCACCGAAAACCACAGCTGCCTAGATCTCCCAAAACCACCTTTGGACTGCCATGCATAGTCGCCGTGAAACAGCCCGGATCTCCCAAAATCACCATGCTCAAATCTCCCAAAACCATGGCCGACCCACACCCCACATAGCCACCGTGACCCAACCCAACCCAGATTTCCCAAAACCACCACTGACCCCTAGGGAAAGCCGCCATGAAACACCACAAATCTCAACAAAACCCCCCATTGTCGGCGACAAACAATCTGCAAACACAGAGTGTAGAGAGAGGGAGGGGGGGCGGGGGGGAGAGAGAGTTTTTACGTTTTATTGCCAGTTTTTTTTTTTAAATTAATTTTTTACTTTATTTTTAATATAAATTATTGTTTTACTAAATTGCCCACTTAATGATGCTCAAATGCAGCTCACGTGATCTAGATCCGTCCAAATTCTAACGGCTGTTAGGATGTTATCTCTTTTGCACATTGTTAAAAGTTTAGAGACCATCGAATAAAAAAAAAAGTTCGAGGATCAATTAGCATCCTCATTAAAAAATTTAAGGGCCATTATAGCAATTTATCTTATTTTTTAAGGAATTTGAAATTGAAATTTAGGTTGTTAGGGACATTTTAACATATGAATAACTTTCAACCTCATTTCACGGTCTTTCAAATTTTGGTTGACTGGGATTTCAACATCCAAAAGCTCAATTTTATATAGTATAATACGGTGACAAATAAATAATACATAATGTAGTATACCATTATAATGCAGTGCAAAATCAACTATTGCATTGTATATACCAACAGTATAATACAATATAATTTGCTACGATATTGCAAAATATTATTATCTAATATGAAGCGCCAAACATGCACTTGGAGTTATAAATCCAAGTGTTAATTAGGAGAATTTCGATAGTTTGTTTATGTCGTACAGTAAAATGGATCTAGTGCATCTTATCTGTCCTATTAGTGTCGTTTTGGTGTGATTCCATTAGCTGTTCTAGTAGATTTCCAGTTGCTGGTGTTGTTGCATTATTTGGTGCCTTCACTAGTAAAAATTAGTGATTACACGACGGTTATTTACCGTCATGTAAAGTTTACATGACGGTTGAGTAATCGTCGTGTAATCCAGCGTCGTAGAAGATACGACGACGATTTTTAGAACCGTCGTTTTATCTAAATGTTACACGACGGTCCAAACCGTCATCGAAACAAGAAAAACCATCGCCGGATGACAAACTGGCAACATTACATGACGGTTCGAAGTCGGGACCATCGTGTAATGTCGGACATATGTGACAACACCAAAGTTTTAATCTTGAAAACACTTGCAACTAAAGCTATTAATATACCTGATCCAAGAAGTGTGATGGAAGTGTTTTGTTAGATATTTTGAAGTATCATGGTGATGATAATGAACAAATTGAAACAATGTCCGTTGATTATTTTGATCCTTTGTTCCCTGAAGTTGGAAAAAATGGCTTTCCGCCATATGAAAACTTTGACATAATCCAATCTTACGTTATTTTTGAAAGTTTGATAATCGAGTATTATGCAGCAGACTGAATTTTTTAAAAATATCCTAATATCATCAAGAATTAGCTTATGAAGTTTTAAAAATAATCATTGACAATAAAAACTTGCACGTACTTATTAAGGAATTATAGTCTACTATCTCCTTTCATATCTCCAACACAAACGTTCTTGTTGTTCGATAAATCTATTGATCTTTCCATTTTACTTGCTACTCATGTTTTTAAGTATTTATTTGAAAATAATTCTCATTTATCGTACCTTGATGAGATGGTTTTTTAAGTTGGTAGAAGAAAAAAGTTACAGCACTAAATGAAAAATAAAGTGCTATCTAAAATAAGAGCCGTTGTGTTATATTTTTGGGGTAAAATATAGAACTATTGTGAAATTAAGATAAGTAAATAGCAAATCAGAGAAATGAAAGTGTAGAGGAAAAAAATCTCTCTTTTAACATTTACCACTCTTTCTTTCTTTTTTCTCTATGGTACATCTATCTTTCTTCTTTTATTGTTTTTCCTCACACCATGCTGATAAATCTTATTCTCGTCATTGTGTTTCTCTCTTCACACCTTGTTTCGTATCTCGAAGAAAGTAGAAGTAAGCCTCTATGTATAGGCATGAGGGAGGCATCCTTTGCCAAGTTGATGTTGTGTACACTTCATCTTTGTTGGCTCTCCGATTTGAATCCAAAATTTTTATTTTAGTTTTTGTCTTATTTTAAAAATTATTTTGAAAAGTCAACAAATTATAATTAATTTTTAAAAAATTAATAAAATTTCAATATAAAAATTTTATTTCAGATCGGTACACGAAATGCACTATTAGTGGGCATCCATTTTGCAACACCTTATTATTTTTCCAACAAATATGAATTATTACAACTGGCTCACATCAATCAGAATAAATGTAAATGGAATATAATGTTCGTCCCAAAATTTTATTAAAATCCTAGTGAATCAAGATAATTTGGAGGGGAATTTGAAGAAAAGGACAACTATGAATGACCCTACCACTAAGTGAAAAATAAAATGGTTCATTAAAAAAAAAAAAAGTGAAAAAGAAAATGTTGTTTCCAACACTCCTCTGCTCTGTCCGAAAGATCTCTTCCTATTTTTTTGGGCGTAAAGGAAAAAGGTTTTTCTTTTTTTCTTTTTTCATTATTGCCCCTGTATTTATAGCACCTTTATATCCTGAATTTTTAAGTTTTAAAAATTTTAACTCCTAAGGAACTTCAAATTTGTATAAAAAAATACCTTAATTAATGATTCTTTTAATGTTTTGATGTCAATTGATTTGTGACTTGTGCATGTTTGAGCCTTTTCCAATTGATGTTAATCCAAAGTTATTTTTAAGATTTTCAATTTTGATGAAACTTAATTAAAAACCTAAATTTAATATAGATAAGAATGGAAATTATTTAATTAATTACTTTAAGTTAACTTACGCCTCAATTTTCATTGAAATTGTCAATTGGAGTTGGTTTTTTTACACCTTTTTAAATTCGTAAATTGCTAAAATAAAAATTTTAAGAGGCAAAATCTAATTACATGATGAGTTCAGAAGACATTAGTGCAAAAAGTCAAAGAAGGCAACTGTGAACGGATGAGGGAATAAATTACTCTTTTTCATATATTCTGTAATCTTTATTCTGAGGCACATTTACTTTGGAGATTTTTAAAAATAAAAAATTAGTTTTATGAAAAAAAAAGCAATTAAATTATATGAAATTAAATTTTAAAATTAGATAAAATTGTTTATTAATATATTAAAAAATCTATTTATTAGAGAAATTAAGTTTTTAATATGTTGTTTATTTTTTAAAAGTTAAAAGGATTGATAATATATATACCATAATTAAGAAATTTCGTTAAATGAAAAAAATAATTAAAAAATAAAGATATATTTGATATAGAGTTAGTTACTTCTCACTTTTTAGGGGGATGAATTTATTTGTGTACGTAGTAGATGTGAAACAAATTTCACCTTATCAAGAAAGTTAATTCTCTATTTTTATATAGGACCCACGTCATTTAATTATCAAATATAAAAATAAAAACAAAAATTTAAAATCAAGAATTTAATATTTTTTTTCAATTAGATGACTCATTAATAATAATATTATTATTATTATAACAATAATAATAATAATAATAATAATAATATAACAAACACTTCACAAAGCGAATACCTGTTTTTCGTTTACTTGTAATGTAGCTCCACGTGTCTCTACCTCGCTCCTCTTTCTTTTTCCCACCGCCTGGCCCTTTTTTTGTTTTTGTTTTTGTTTTTTTGCTTTTTTGTTTTTTTGTTGTTTTTTGTTTTTTGTTTTTGGCGCTCTTTCTTCTCTTATTTCTTTCCACTCTCCAACCGCATCTCCCTTCTTCACGGTAAGCCTTAAAATTTTAGACTGTTCATGCACTTTCGTCCAAAATGCTCGTTTTGGTTGATATCTCTTCACCGTCAACACTTTGCCTCTCTCCATTTCCTTGCACTGTCGTCAATGTTTGGTTCCTCTCTTCTCTCTGTTTTTTTTTTGCCCTCTCTAATATTGGGGGTTTTGTTTGCTGCAGATTTGGATGGCTGCTTTTGTTTCTTTGTTATTGAATTGATGGTTGTGGAAAATGTAATGTATTTTTTTTAAAACCTTAAAAGAAACCCCAAACTCATCAATCCAAGTTCATGATCTGCTCAATATCATTCTTAGGGGTTTTGTTTGCTTGAAAAAGAAATCTTTTTTTTTTTTTTTTTTGGCTCCCCCCTCTCGTTATCTTCTGATAACCTCAAAGTATCTCTATTGTCGAAACAAACTTCGATTTTTTTTATTTTTTATTTTTAATCCTTGTCTTCTTCTCTCCCGCTCCCTCATCATATTCCAGATTACAGTCTTCACTCTCTCTTTCCTATCCGTTTAATTGATTTTCTGTTTTAGTTTATGGTTGCTTTGCCATGAATTTAGGTTTCTTTGATTACATTTCCCTGCTCAACAGTAGAAATTAGTTTTTCTCTTAGGTTTGCTCTTCTTTCTTCTCTTCTTATGCTCATCTCATGATGGCATTTTGTTTGTTTTAGGTTTTGACTGCTGCTTTAATTTGGTCTCTAATTATTATTTCTTTTTTACCTTTTTGGTGATTGAATTTGTGTTTGAAGAGAAATTTTTCAAACCCTAAAATGAAATCCCAAGGGGTCCAATTTAGAAACATGCTCTGTTTGTTTCACCCATTTGCTCACCATAGTTTGTTTGAGAACTCTGAGATTCATATTTGGTGTCTTTTATCATTTGGATGTCATTTTATTCACATTTCTCCCATTTCCCCCTAATTTTTTATGTTTTCGGTAAACCAAACTTGCTTTTCAACAAATTTTGGGTTCTTATTTTTCAGATTGAGGATTCTCACTTTCATTCAAGTAAACTTTCCATAGCTTGATTACTTAGCCGAAGTTTCAATTTGTTGCAAGAATAGTTTTTTGTTTCACCACTCTTATTATACTTTATTTGTCATAGAGTGCCTTTAGCTTTACCATTAGTCATAGTTGTTAAAGAAAATGTGCTTATAATGATGTCTCTTTGTGCTAGTTTTATATAATAATTTTTGAGCTACCCTTTACAAATCGGTGTGTGAAATTTTGTGGGGGTTCGCAAAATCAAATTGGTCTTTCCTGGTTTGTCTTAGTGAATAAATTATCATAGGTAAAATGGGAGAATCTTAGTTCTTATGAGTATTTCAACCATTGGCTTTAAACCATATAGTCATCTCAAGTATGTGATGAGAAACCACTTTGTAGATTAGATTATTAAGTCCACGAATGATCAAAGCAAAAAGTCACACAGAATCACGTAAACTATCTACTACAAATAAGTAAACTATCTATCATGAATAATTGTGTAAAAGAAACTATATATAAATATCAGGTGGAAAAAAAATGGAATTCGAAAGTTTCGAAGAATGACCAAAAATGGATATCAAAGGATAAAGAATGAAAACAAGTGGGGTGGTATTTTGGATTAGAGGTTGACACACCCAAGTTAGTATTTGGGCGTTTGATTTTCTTTATTTTTGTAAGAGTGGGTCATATTTATCCAACTTACAATCCATTTGTCTGGATGTACATTGGTAATTGTGCATATCTATGTATAAAGATAATATTAGATACGTATAAAAGATAGTGTATGCATTTTTTGTTTTTGTTTTTAATATGTAATTGCTGGGGTCACATATGTAGAATATAGATACCTTTTACCCTATTGTTTACAGGCTTGTGGATACTATTAACACTCCAATTGGGCAGGATCCAAACTTGAAGTTTATGACTGTAGTTCTTGACATCTATGGTACGGAAAGTTTTAGTTATAAAAATAAGTATCACATTGGACAAGCGTAGTTAGTCAATGGGGAGAGAATCTATACCATCTATTACACATATAACCATGATGTTTGGTCTTATTCTTTCGTTTTTGTTTTTTTTGTTTTTTGTTTTTTTGTTTTGTTTTGTTTTGTTTCGTTTCGTTTGTTTTGTTTCGTTTGTTCGTTTGTTTTTTTTGTTTTTTTTGTTTTTTTGTTTTTTGTTTTTTGTTTTTTTGTTAACAGATTTGAACAGCTTTGCATTAGCTTTCCGAATTAAAAAGTACAGCAACCTTTCAACCAGGTTAGCATTTCCCACTCTGGTTTCATGTACATAGCTTGATTAAGTAATATACATGTTAGAGGTTAATTTATAGTGTGTAATATATAACAGTTATAGCAAGTGCTTGACAGGAGTATTCCATAAAAGAGATCATTGGAACTGTATTGAGTTTCTTGATGATCGATACTTTTTTCCTTGTGCAATCTTTCAGATGCATGATTTTGAATTTTTCTTAGCCTTCGAGAGTCTTTTCTTTGTGGCTCTTAGACTAATGTGTTGATAAATTTCTTTTACAAACATTCTCTGTTCCTAATCATCAACTTCATTACCTATCTTTTCTTTCTCTGTTTTTATTTGGTATTTGGTTTGAAGATCGCAGTTGTTTGCTCTCTACTCCCACATCAACTTCCATACCTCTTGTTTCTTTGTCTGCATTTTTTTCTCTGGTCTATTTCTCTGCCTTTTTATTTCTCTCTTGTCACCTATTATCTTCTGCCTTTTTCCTTCAATGGATTTTGTTTGTTCAGTCTCCTTTTCTCTTTTTTCCTGGATGTATTTCCTCATTGCTGGTTCCTACCGTTAGAGCCACTGTTTCATTGGTAAGAAGAAATCTGTAAGGGAAAGATTCAGATTCTAGCCTTCTCTCCTTGTCCTGGTTTTGGCAGATGGTGCATTTTTTCTTCATGCTTCTTGATTCAGGTTTTTATATTCTTTAACTTAAAATTTTAGGAATTTTTATTTTGGGTCCGATGGTTTTGTGTTGGTTCTCGAATTTGAGTTTTTTGTTTCTTCCGTCCTTAGTGTTGTTTGGTTTCCTTTTTTTTTTTTTTAAATTGATTTTGGATGCTTCTATTTAAATTCAGAGTCAGCCGCTGCTAAATCTTTGTTATTTTGTCCGTTTTGATGCGTCCTTGGATCAAGATGGTGTATTTCACATAGCAAGATATGTATCGAATTTGTTTTCATTGTAGAAGCTCCTATAGGTGTCTGACAGTGGTGCATATATCTTTTAATTATTGGGTGCTTCTATTGCATCAGGGAGATTGTGGTGATATTTCCATTTGACTTTGTTGTCATCTTTTGATTAATGCAATCTTGGAATGCCGTGGTAAGATAATAACTTAATTTCATTTATGGGATTTGGATTGTTACTCATTAACATTTATATGACATTTTTTTTCAAAACTTATTCGATCAGGAAAGTGGATCTTTACAAAGATTAAAGTTGATTGCTCTGAAAAATCTACGAGACACGGGCTCTATTTTGTAGAAATCATTAATGATGTTGCGTTTTGCAAAGTACTAACAAAGTTGCGTTACTTGTTTTAAAGGAATACTGGACAGAAATATTTTAGAGCTGAATGCTTCTGAAGTGTAGAAAACTATGTCAGCAGCTGCAACAAAGGCCGTCGAAGAAAATTATGTCAGCTCCATCTCTTTAAAGACATGTGACATTGGTTATGGTCGTAGACCTCTAAGGATCATCTGCTTTTCATTGTTTCTTTTTAAAGCAAGTCATCCGGTCTTTAATTTCTTTGTTCCCAAAGGTGTTCTATTTTGATACTAGAGCACAATCTCTTTCATGTCTCATCAGGTCTTTTTATAGACTAGCTTTTATTTCAAGTATTCCTTCTTCCTTTTGCCCTTCTTGTAAGAGTATCTGATGCTTGTTTTTCTAATAATTGTATCAAATGAAATGAAAACTGTTTTTATAATTCTACGAAGCGAGGATGATAACTACTAACGGGGGTTTTATGTATATTGTAGTCATTAGAAAGTGCACTTTGTAAATCTATACTTGCAAATTGAATTGCCAAGATCCCACATGGAGTCTCACACGTGCAAAGCACGTGGCTTTTACTGGTGCAAAGAAAAGGCAGAAAAGATGAGAACAAAGTTGAAGCTGTCATTTTCTTCTCAGAATCTGTTTGATTAATGTATCCTTAAGGTAAATGTAACAATTTACTATTTCTTAACATAATTTTTAAGCTAATAATAATGAAAATAATAAATGTAAGTAAATATTTATATCCTAATGATGCGGAAAAGTTGGAATAATTTTTTTTTATTTTTATTTTTATAAAACTTAAATTTTAAAATTAAAGATCAAATGAAATAATAACTTTAATGAAAACGTAGTGACAGAAACATAATTTAACTAAAAGAACCTAATGCATCCTAAAGACAATTAAATCAACCTAAGAAAACGTTGAAAATGAATTAACATATATATTAACTTAAATTTTTAATTTAACAAAATTTTTAAAATAAAAATAAATTCAATAACCACTTAAACATTCCGATAACTCGCTCTAGTACGACCATGCACATCTCAAGCCTCCTCCAACTGTAAACTTTAGCCTTATCCTTATCTACAACATTTGAAGAAAACTATATGAAGCAATTGCTTAGTAAATACCTCTATATTATCGCAAAACACGTACCTTCTGGTTTTGATATCTCTTAACTTACTCTTTTATGATTAACGAGGGATTTACTATAACATAAATTATAACTTCATTCATATTATCAAAGCTTTACACCATTTAAAATCTATATTAATTTTGAACAAACATGTTGAGAGATGTACTTATCTTACTTGATGAACTTACTGAAATTGCTAACTAGTGATGTAGCATCTTGGGACCTTAGTATACTCGCTCTTCAGAGAATTAATGTTACAAAATCATAGAAACAACTTTCTCTATTTAAGAAAATTTTAAAAAATCCAAAAAGCCTCAATTTCACTCTTAAAAAAAAAAAATCCATAAATTCTGCATGTATACGATATACTTTGATTGTGGGCTTCAATTCTGTTGATCCACCCACTCATCATTCAGTGTATGCATCAGTATCAGCTGGCGATCCCTTATCTGATGCCGAATGGGATGCAAGTGTTTTTGGGATTGATAGTGGTTGTCGACGAGGAGGGCGTTGAGCTAATGGTGGATGATTTTCTTACCCTCTACTACCTGTAAGAGAACACAAAGGATTATGACTGTTACTCGATATACCCGAGACGAAAACAGCAAGTGGTCGGAGAAATGAGGAACGCTGATAGATATTGGCAAGATCGGTATTTCTTCGTGCTAGTGAATGAGAAATCATTGGGGGTACTAGCAAACATGTTTTTCCCCCAGTGGGGTCTTTTTCATAAGTCTCGAATGAAGAGCATCGAGAGAAAGATCGAACATTGATCGTTGGTAGAAGAATATTGTTTATAATGTGTTGAACTTCATCATTTTGCATTGCAGGTAAGGAACCAAGGAAGCCACCACCAAAAGCACTCTTGTTCAAGGCGAAGCTCAAGCGATTGCTTGCCCAGCCAAATCGAGAGTGCAATGAAATTAACATCCCTCATCGATTTAGATAGTCGAGCCTCTGGAAGGACTTCGTTGTAATCCCATCAGGTATAGTTAAACGATTTCCTTTCTTGGTTGATTGACTGTTCATGATTAGAGGAGCATCGAGGAGGCCCCTCGGTACTCCGCTGTTCATCGAGCTACCATCTGATAAAGAGGCTTTGATCGTAGAATTAGCACTGAACATGACGAAGATAGATTTCCCCTCCCCTAAAGTGATTTTTGGAGGAAACAAGAGGAGAAAGAGGCTGTGAAGGCAGAAACAGCAGCGATGGCAGCTGAGGCTACTCGAGCTCCGATTCACCCTCCCTTTCCTCTCATCAAATCATCTCCTGAGCCTTCAAATGTGTTGGCGCAACCCCCTACCAAAAATCAAAAGGCAGGTGAAAAGCCAGCAAAGAAGGTGCCAGGGAAGAGGAAGAGGGAGCAAGATAAGGCAATCACTCCTGAATCGAGCAATGAGCTTCAAGCCACAGAGGAGGAGGAGGTCGACGTAGAGGTGAACTTGCCTCCAAGGACAAGCCTCCATAACAAAAAACTCGGTGTTCGACTTATTCGTCAGTTAATCACAGACGCTGATATGGATATGGTGAACAACGGTCGGCTACAAGACCATCTCGATGAATTCTCGTGGGATAGTTTGAAGGTTTGTTCACCTAACTTCCTCACTCTTGTTCTTACGTTCAACTACATTGCTTAAAGTTGTTGTTTTGCAATGCATTCTTAGCGGAATGGGATTAATCTACTGTTCCACAGACAAGGCCGCAGAGCAGAGAGAGCGGATCAGGCAGCTTGAAGCCACCGATAGGGAGTACGCAGAAAAGCTGCTGGACATCAAACATAAGGTCAAGGACATTTGTATGAGCATAGGTGATTTGATCAAAAAGTTGCAGACTCTCAATTGAATAGTGAAAGAGGGAACTGAGATGATGAGGAGCATGGTCGATAGGTTTGAAAAGGTAAAGGCCGAGAACGATGCCTTAAAAGAGTTGATCAAGCAGAAAAATGGGGATATCGTAGGACTCATTGCTCACATCATGGGCGAGTATGAGAAGGCTACTCTCAAGGCTCGCTATGAGCTCTTGCAGGAGTATAAGCAAGGCTTTTTTATAGATGTTGATGTTGTTGAGAAAATTGAACTCTACGAGGAGTCTCTTATTGAAGCCGAGGCCTCAACGTCTACCCCCCGAGGCCTCAACGTCTACCCCAGGAACGAACGTTAAGCCCCCAACCTTAGTTATCCCTTTAACAACCGAAAAGCCTAACTTTGCCACTTACAAGCCTCGAGCAATTGTTGAACCTGGAAACGATTCGTCGAAAACTGAGAAGGCTATGGAACATTTGTTTTTGTTTTGTAATTTTTGGCTTGCATGCCACTGTTCTTTGAACAGCAAGCGTTATGCCTAATATTCGAATGTCAGACTTCAAGCTCCTATTATGTAATTATTTCATGTTGAAATTTATCGATGTGGAGTTTCTTCCACATGTTTTGCATTGTTAAAATGCTTTAATTAAGAAGTGATATATGCGATGAACTAACCTAGGGATTTTAGATTGGCTATGCATTTGGTAAATGGGTCGATTGTTGAGCGAGACGTAGTCAGACCAGCTCCAACGAGCTATATCGGATATTTTTAAATCGAATTGTTGGAATTGGATATTTTATGGTAAGATGGTCTATCGAAAAAATACCAAAATGATTGAGCGCATAGATGGTTTTTCGAACGAATGAGTAGTCAATCATTTAAAGTGCTAAATGGATGATCGTATTAAGATAAGTAAACGATCATAGATTGAATGAAAAAGGTGACTTTTCAGATGAACGATCAGGCGATCTTAGGATGCTAAAAGATTGAGCGGACGTGAAAGAAAGCCATGCTTAGGCAGTGGCATGTCCTAATTATAAGTCCCTTATAATAGTACCATGAGTTTAATTCTTAGTACTTAGAACTAGAATCAGACGATGAATTACAAATATTGTATCGGTAACGGTAACCGCCATGTTTGTAATTTGGAGAATATATTTCTGTTTTGATAAATGGACTACACTCATGTATAGTCCATGAGCTACCCACATATCCATGTGTAGGGATCAAGCTAAGTGTTGTTCAACAGTACAAAGTGACTGAATTAGTGATGTGACTGGACTCGCTTATATGTTCGTGAGTTGCCTACGTACTCATGTATGGGGATCAAGTCGAATGTAGTTCAGTAGTACATATGGGCATGGACTTTTGGGCATGGACCTACATGGTTTGAAAGAGCATCGAACGTCGGACGTAATGGATTGAGCTTTTAGAAGAATGAATGATACATAGAGAAATTAAAAATTACAAGAATTTGGGCGAAATTATAAGAAATATTTCCTAAGGTGATGAGCATTCCAACTACGAAGGATTTCAATACTGTCGAGCGTTTCGAGGCGGTAGACACCCGGATGAACAATCTTCAAAACCTTGTAAGGAGCTTCCTAGTTAGGCCCCAATTTACTGAATTTTAGGTTCAGTGGTGTTCTGGAACACTTTGCAAAGTATCATGTCTCCTTCATTGAACATTCATGGATGTACTTTAGAGTTGTAGTAGCGTGTGACTGATTGTTGGTAGTTTGCCATGCGTAGGAGGGCTTGATCTCGTCTTTCGTCGAGCGTATCGAGATTGCTGCAAAGCATCGCCTGGTTTTACACTTCGTTCTTGAACGATAGTTGGCGATGAATTGTGGGAACACCGATCTTTGCTAGGACAAGTGCTTCTGCTCTGAACATTAGAGAAAATGGAGATTCACTGTTTGCTCATCTTGGGGTGGTTCGGTAGGCCCAAAGAACGTCATGGAGCTCGTCCGCCCATCTTCCCTTAGGAGCCTCGAGCATCGTCTTCAGGTTTTGGACAATCATTTTGTGTGTGACGTCGGCTTGCCCATTACCTTGCGGATACCTTGGAGTTGGGAAGCTTAGCTCGATTTTCTACCGTATGCAGAACTTCCTAAAGTTGCTTGAGATGAACTGTGATCCATTGTCGATGACAATCTCCTGGGGCACGCCAAATCTATAGATGATGTTTCTCCCGATGAAGCTTTCGACGTCCACATCCTTGATCTTTATATATGGCTTTACTTTGACCCACTTTGGGAAGTAATTGGTGAGGACGAGCAAGTATTTGCATTGTTTGGATGCTCGTGGTATTGGGCTAATGATGTCTATTGAGTACTTTATGAAGGGGTATGGAGATCTGATGCTTGATTGTCATTCCGTAGGTTCTTGGATGACTAGGAGTGCCGTTGACACTTGTCACACCGTTTGACGATGGCTTCACTGTTGGCGAGCATGGTAGGCTAGTTATAGCCTTGGCATTTGGTTTTGTTGCATAAAGACCTTCTGCTGGAATGATTCCCATACTCGCCTAAGTGGATTTCTTTCAGGGCGAAGGTTGCTTTTTGCTCACCAAGGCAACGAGTGTAAGGACCACTGAACTACCATCGATATATTATACCACCGACGAGTGAGAAGCGCACAACGTGCTAATCTTAGGGGCTTCAAATTTGTCTTCTGGTAATGTTCTATCTCGTAAGAATGTAACGATCGTCGTTCGCCAATCATCTATGTTGGCTACTGCAACAATGGTTGATTCTAACTCGAAGCTTGGCCTTTTGATATCCAACCAGGATCTTTCATCAAGAGCTTGGTTCTGATGTTGAACTGAGGCTTCCTAAGGCATTGGCTTGGGCATTTGAGCCACTAGTAAAAACTATGGATTACACGACGGTTATTTACCGTCGTGCAAAGTTTACACAACGGTTAGACAACTGTCATGTAATCCAGTGTCGTGGAAGATACCACGACGGTTCCATAACTGTCGTGGTATCTCAATATTACACGATGGTTCACACCGTCATCGAATCAGGAAACCGATGATTTTCCTCCAAAACCGTCATATAATCATTACATTACACGACGGTTTTGCACCGTCGTGTAATTTGGCTTGAATTAAAAAAAAATTTGGCTTTTTTTTGGCGATGGCACACATTACACGACGGTTTCGGAGCAAAACCGTTGTTTAATGTGTGCCATCACAAAAAAAAAGTCAAATTTTTTTTAATTCATGCCTAATTACACGACGGTTTTGAGCAAAACCGTCGTGTAATGGTACACATTACACTAGAA
>JAFMPE010050431.1:523-15336 GCA_024759925.1 Ficus religiosa | reverse complement strand
TAAAATATAAGCGGTCAAAAGTTTTTTTTTTTTTTTTTTTAAATTAGGATAGTATATAAATTGAATTTTTATAAGTTTCCTAAAACTTACAGAGTTTGCATAATTAATGAAAATACTTACAGTTTTTTTTTATAAGTAAAAAAAAAAAAAAAAAAAAGACGCTCACAGTTACATGCAATTAGAGCATGTTCCTAAATCCTATTTAATGCCAACAAAAGTACAAGAGCTCGTTGGGACCCCAAAAAAAAAAAAAAAAAGGGGTGCATGTGGCGTATGTTTCACCAAAAAAAAAAAAAAATGTGCATTTAGCACGTGAGACATAAGCTGATGATGTGGGACCCAAGACGGCTTTTTCCATCAATAACCTCCAAATGAATCACCACCACAATTTTAACCTTCTTTTAAAGTTTTTTTCTTTTCACATTTTATTTATTCTATTTTTTGTTGAAAAGACAAAAAAATCCCTCATTTCTTTCTCAAAATACCATTATCTCCTTCCTTGTCACAAGCCCAGCGCGTCTCGTCCCCCCCAACCGTTTTTTTTCTTCTTCTTTTTTCCGTTGGCTTTTTTTTATTTTCATTTTTTTTTTCACCATTTGGCTTTTTTTCACCCTCCTCTCTTTGCAAAATGTTTTTTTTTTTCCTTCTGCTTTTTTTTTTTTGGTTAAAGCTCCTTTTTCTTTAAAATTTTATGGCTTTCTCTTTACTCTTTTTTACTCAAGATTTGTTGTTTAAAGAGTCAAGATTTGTTGTTTTGATTTCTTAACTCATTGACTGTCTTTTAATAATAGTATGTCATTTGTTTCCTAAAAATAATAATAATAATAATAATAATAATAGTATGTCATATAACCTAAATTAAAAAAATTTAACCATATAAAAAAATCTAGATACTAAAAATTCTTGAATAAATTGATGAGTTATCAAAACACTATTGAGAAGACCGTCGACATATCTAGACTTTTTTTTTTTTTACATTTTTATTTTTAAGTATCTAACACCATTTTTTCTTTCCTTTTTTTTTTTTAATCTTCCCTATTTAAAAGTTTTTTTTTTCTATTCATACGTATTGTAGTTAATTTTTCTATATAATAATTTTATTTTATTTTTATTTAAAAATTTTCTCCGTTTATTTCTAATCATATGTAAAATTACCTCTAAACTATATCTGCAACCATTTTAAGTTTTATATTTTTAACTATAACTTGTGAAATTGCTTTTTATTTATAATTATATTTTTTCCAATAACTTTTATTTTAATATTTTCATTATGTCTAAAGAAATTTACAAATTTAACTTTCAACTAAAACTCATCATTTTGGTTGAAACTTTTTTTTTTTTTTTTAACTTTTTCATTTGTTTCCTTTTCTTTAAAATTAACCCTTTTTGTGTTGCGCCCCCCCCCCCCCCCCCTCCTCTCTCCCCTCAACTATTCCACGGCAAAATTTTTTTAATTTCATTTTATTTTTTATTTTATTTTCTCCACTTTTTAGTATCTATATAAATATATACAAGTGTCAAAAGGTATTATTCCATCAATTCGTTCAAAACAGTGCATTTGGACGAAAAATTTTTCAATTATTTTTTGGTCCTTTGATTTTTATTTTTCATTTCAGTCCTTTTTCTTCATTTTTTAAACTTTTGTATTTACTTTTTGCTCCTCTATTTTTTTCAAATAATTTTTTTTTTCATTTTAGTCCCTTTTTTTTTCATTGTCTTATGCCCAAATTTTTTTTTTTTTCATTCCAGTCCTTTTTTCGTATTGATAAATTTCTTTCTTTTTAGCTTTTAAATTGTTATTCAAAGTATAGGCTTTCATGTTTAGGAATTTAAATTGGAAAAATAATAAAAATTCATCATTTTTTTGGGTCATTTTTCAGCCTAAAAAATCTGTAATTTCTCAAGTGATGACGACATGAATAATATACAGAAGACCGTGCAGACCAAGAATACAATTTGGTAAGGTGGGAACGGTCGGGACAATCAACTCGGTCGGTTTTAAACGGAATTCAAGGTCTTATATAAAATTCCCGACTGTTCATGGTTGACCTTAACAAGTCTTCTAACCGTTCTATCAATCTATATGGTCTTCTCATCTTTCCTCATTATTTCAGAGTTTTTTTTTTTTTTTTTTGGCATAGAAATGAATGATATTAATATATATTAGTAATATAGACTTGTCAATCGAAAGAACTTGATGTATACTTGATATTTAAGAAGTTTAATATCAAGAGAACCGTCTTTTGATACAACAGTTAGTACAATTTGCGTTGACAAATCATGTAATGGTTAGCATAGTTTATCAATAATTAACCAAATCCCACACTATAATTCCCAAGTCACCATGTGATTAAAATCTTATAAATTTTTATTTTTAAATCATGACTCCAATTAGTTATGATTAGAAAGTTTTAATTAAGTAGAGTCATAATAAAAAAAAAAATACAAACTAATGCAATGTTAATCATATTTCATTTGCATCATAATGACTTATGAATTATAGTATGAGATTTGTCAAAAATTGAGCGTTAATTGCATCTTGGTCCAAGTAAAGCTAGCGAACCATGACCCCAATGCAAGAAGATCACGCAAATCATTGCAAACTGTCTATGTAGACCATGTGGACTGTTATATATTTGTAAATTTAATAGTGTTTCCATGATAATAGTAAGACAATATTAATAAGATCACACTATACACATGGGGTTATGATTAGAAAGTTTTAATTAGGTAAAGTAATCATTAAAAATGTGAAGTAGTCAAAATTTTAAACATATTTCAAAAATGCATCACAATGATCTGATTATTGAGTATTAATTGCTTCTTGATCTAAGTAAATTCAGCATTCCATGATTTTGATTACACAAGTAGAACAAAGTAAACCTTGCGAATTATTACACAATTCATCCATGCAAATCGTGTTGACCGTGAAGACCGTTCTATTCTAAGACGATCTTCTCACTTAAAATTATTAAATATCAACTCTATTTTAAGTTTTTTCAATTAATAAGTCCATATTAATTAGATACCTCATAATTAAAATGTGACTTGTGAATTTAGTAGTGTTACTATAGTAATAATATGGCAATAGTATCCTAATTATATTGATTGGAGAAGCCTAAATTAAGTAAATTATATCGATTTTAGTCATATTTCTAAAATTTAATTGTAAATTTTGACGTTATTATCATTTTACTAGTTTAACTCAATCATACTCCATATGTGAGGTTATGATTATAGAGTTTTAATAAAGTAGAGTTTTAATAAAGTGGAGTCATGATTAAGAAAAAAAGGGCTAATCCAATTTTAATCTTTTTTTAAAATGTGCTTTGGTGATTTGAGAATTACAAAGAGAGATTTTATCAATTATTGAGCATCACTTGCTTCATAATCTAAGCAAATCAAGCAAACTATGGCTTTGATCACATAAGCAAATCAAGCAAACCGTGTGAACCATTACACAATTCATTCATGCACACCGTACAAACCGTTCTATTTCAAAACGGTCTTCTTGGTCTAGAACTTATTAAATATCAACTCCACCACAAGTTCTTTTAATTAATAAGTATATATTAGTTGTATACTCATTAATTAAAAAGTGACTTGTGAATTTAGTAATATTGCCACAGTAATAGTGTGACACTCATACCCCGATCATATTGATTAGAAAAGTCCAATTTAAGTAAATTATTTCGATTTTAATCACATTAAAAATTTCAATTGTAAATTTATGTTACCACTGTAATAGTACGATAATAGTAATATGTCCACAATTTTATACGTTTAATTATGAACAGAGAGTTTTAATAGTAGGATCAAATATTATAAAGAAAACCTTGAATTTCCTATTAAGCCGACTGAGATGACCATCATGACTGTTCCAACTGTACTGACCACTACAAAGGGTCTACTTAGTTTGCACGATCTTCCCAGTATTGTTCGTATCGTTTTTTTCTTCAGAATTTCTGATTTTTTAGGTGGAAAACGGTACAAAATGGTCAAATCTTGTTGTTTTTCCAATTTAAATGCATAAATATGACTGCCCATACTTTGAATGACAATTTAAAACTTGATTCCTCAAATTTTTTTAGATTTTACAAAGCTTTGAATCTTTACTTCTCCCATGAAACACCTAAATATGAACTCCTAAGAATGCAGGCCGAAATGTATGGATGACGGTGGTCGGACGATGGTTGGGGGTGGCAATGATGGTGGAGAGAGGGTGAGGTAATGGAGAGAAAGTGAAGTTTTTTGAATGAATAATATGAGGGTTTTGTTTGTATTTTTTTATTTTTAAATTTAAATATTTTCTCTTTTATAAAAGGGCATTTTAGAGAATTCAAAAGTTTCATTAAAAGTGGAGGTCATTCTTGTAAAACTTTTCTATTGAAGCTTAGTGATGTAATGGGGCGACCATTTTAAGGTCAAATTTGCAAAGCATCCGACTCAAGAGGTACTACTTACCGGTTACCACCACTAATACTATCACCATGAGGTTTTTAAAAATATTAAGCTTGTGTTTGGTTCGCTGGTTGAAGATAAAATTTTTAAGTTAGAGTTTGATGATTTTTCAAAAATTAGTTATAAATTTTATTGATTTTTCAAAAAAAGACAAAAACTGAAATGAAAAGCACAGTTTAGTTGGAGCCAAACTTAAACGCCAAACAAACCCTAATTAACAGCATGTGTTTACACTTGCATGATAGATAAATTAAATAATAAATAATAAATAATAAATAATCTCTTTCTTTTTTTAATTTTGTTAAATATTACGTTATCGTCGTTATGGATATTGGAGTCGTGACAAGCATGGAGATATATATAACTACCAGAGTTTGCTTTCAAAATAAATAAATGAAATTCAGCTCATCTACTTGTCATATTTGAACCAAAATCCAGGTTATAGTGTGGAAAAAAATAACAATGTTGAAAAGTGTTAGGTACAAAACAAGTAAGATGATGAGTGCTTTCTTATAAGGAGAAAAGAAAAATAAAATAAAAGAAAATAAGAATATATAAGGCGCATTTGATATTACTTCTGAAGGCTGTTTTAGATTAGTAATGAATCTACCATAAGTTATAGGTGTTTAGTAAACCTTGTTTTTGTCTAGTAGATTCTAAAAATTAAGCAAGTTAATAGCAAGTAGATATTTCCCCTCCCTTGCTTTCCCCAAATGTGTTAAAAGTAAAACAAAACCCAAGTTTCACATCGTAAAAACATAACAACAACAATAATATATAAGGGTATTAGGTCACTCCACTTAACATATTGAGCTTTTAAGATGGAAGCTCAATCCCTTAATAATCTCAATTTCTTTCTTCTTCTCTCTAATCTTCATATCGTATCAGAACCCAACAAGTTCAAACAAGCTGCTCGATCCATCCAAGACAACATTGGCGACTCCAAAGAGAGCACCATCTTGTGTGGACATGTTAAGGATAAAACAAAACCCAAGTCTCATAGCATAAAAATATAGCAACAATAATATATTGTCAATGTTTAAGGGGAAAATTAAAATCTCTTCAATAATTCTGAAGTTCATCATTACAAGTTTAACTAAAATTTTACAACCTCTCGGTATCCCTAGAAGCTAGGAACAACCAAAACTAAACAAACCAAATCTAATCAGCAAGAAATTAGAATTAACCAACTAAATCTTCCTATGTAGGAAAAATGGGTAATTTACGTAATGGAATTTTTAAAATTTTTTTTTGTTAAGATCGTATTAACTCATGTTGCTATATACAATATATTATTCTACAATCTACGTACCTTGAGAGAAGACAACAGGAATGATGGAGGATGTGATCAAATAGAGCTTCAACCAACTAGCCTGTTTTACTATTCTCTAATTCCCGAATGATAGAGTGCATGGGCACTCGCACTCTTGATTGGTATTCGTGCGTGGCTTTCTTCTTCTAACCACCCATAACTCTTGCAGCTTATTATTACTATAATGGTAATAATAAACTCTCTCACTTTAGAGTCTATGGCGTAAATAAAATAGAAACTCCTAGGGTCTTATTTAAAGTAAATAGATTTGGTGGAATTTGAATTCGAATATGACACTTGAAAAATATTTTTCTCTCTACTCCTTCCCTAATTTGCATTTTATCTCTTGCCCGGGAAATAGAATAATTGCCCATAATAGGTCTAATTCAACTTTTAATCTCCAATTATCTTATGATTTTATCTCCATAGATAATGCTCCATAACTCCCATTTAAATTCAAAATAAAATCATGGCAACTTTATCTGAATTAAATAATTATGTAATAAGAATCCAAATAAAATCAATAAGGAGACAATCTTTTCCTTCCCTTATCCTCACAAAAATAAGCCTACACAAGGTAGATTATGATCAAATTTTGTTTCAATTTCAAATCCAAATAGGATAATTATCATATTTAATTTCAAATATTTATTTAAATAATTATCTACATAGTTAAATTAATTATCCAAATAATTATTTATCCATATCTCTTAATTTAAATTAATCTCATATTTGTCACAAAAGATAAGTATAATTAATTTAAATTTCACATGTTATCTTCAAAAAAATATTTATCCAAACTAAATATTTATCCAATTAATTAAATGAAACAAAATTTCCATTCTACCCTTAGCAAAAAAAAAAAAAAAAAAAAAACACTTACACCTTGTGGAAGCTGTTCCGGATTTTTCTCTAACTAAGTCCAAGAATAATTAAAGTCATAATGAATATCTAAAATTATTACCATCTGTTAAGGAATTATATTTAGTTAGTAAAAGAATTAATTGGACATATATATCATGGACTTTAATAATCTATATAATTAACTATTTTATACCAAATAAATTAATTACGCAATTATTAGTTTTATAGTCACACCACTACAAACCTGAAACTGCACTTCTAATTATAAACTGTATTACGTAAGCCAATGTGTAGCCGCAATCCAATGACCTTGTCATATATGCAACATCCTCATGTGATATCCATGAACAACTTAAAGTCAAAGTCCATTCAACCTTTTGATCATGCTATTTTGAAGATCCTTTATACATCCAATAGGAAAATGATTATCCACCAAAGTGAATAATTAGTCATTTGCCCAGGAAACGACCCAAGGTCTTGTCTATTTTCACATCCTGTCTAATTCTGCTTGGAGGATAACCTTTACTCTTTATGGGAGCTATGATTTCATATCTATAAGCAAAGCTCACATCAAATTTAAGTCATGTACCTGACAAACCGATTTAATAGCTTACTATTCCGAGACATTTTTGGCCTTTGGAACATCAAAGTAAACAAGTCATAAACATGAAATCATTTACTTACTCAGGATTAAGGTTATTGCATAATGAACGTTAAGAGTGAATTAATCTAATAAAGCTGATTTATAGGGCATTCCCAACTTCTATGTCAAAAGTAAATTAATTACAATTTGGTCTAGTCTAATATATCACCACCACTAGGCAATGTATCTATGTCTCTATTTTGGAGTCGGCTCACTCTAGATGGCTAAGACAAACCATCTCCCCAATTGGCTTTAAACAACAGAATAGTCTTCATATGAGTTAAATGCTCACTCTGACCCTATAGACTAGGGACTATAGATTTAGACTACTTACTTTAGAATGTTGTCTTCTCGCATATAAAAATTCATTGCATACAACATTTTAACTGTTTAAACACCTAGTAGTCAATGAGCTATATTTGCTTATATTTACTTTAATATGTAAATCTAGATGAGGACAGTATAGCGAAGATGTAATTAAAAAAACTCAAAATATTATTAATTAGTTCAAAATAAATGAAATACAACTAAAATGTCTTTCACTCTTAGAGCATTCCCAACATCCTAACTATTTGAAATTCAAAATAAAATCTCAACTGATCCTAATCGACACTTCTTCTCAAGTTGTTGAATAAATGTCTAATATACCCAACTTGCTAACAAAAAGTTCAAATGATTACCACAATAGCCTTTTTGTTGGAACATCTACAACTTGTTGCGTTGTTGGGACGAATGGTGTACAGATAATGCCCTCTTCAAGCTTCTCCTTTATAAAATGCCTATCAATCTCAATATGTTTAGTCCTGTCATTCTGAATCGAGTTATGTACAATGCAGATTGCAGCTTTGTTATTATAGTATAGCTTCAAGGGATGTCCCATTGGTTTTCTAAGCTCTTTAATAACTCTTGTAAGCCATAGTACTTCACAAATTCCTTATGCCATTGACTTGAATTCTGCCTCAGTACTAGTCTTGGCTACCACAATTTGTTTTTTACTTCTCCAAGTAACCAAATTTCCCCATACAAAGGTACAATATCCAGAAGTAGATCTTATGCTATAATTGAACCTGCCCAATCTGCATTAGTATACACTTCTACTCCTCTTTGCTCGGTTTTTCTGCAACACAAACCCTTTCCTGGAGTAATACCTTAATATTCGGTACATTGCTTCGAGATGCTCTTCACATGGAGAATGCATAAACTAGCTGACTAAACTCACGGCAAAAGCAATATCTAGTCACGTGTGAGATAGGTGGATTAGTTTACCAACCAGTCTTTGGTATTGGTTTGTGTCAACTGGAACTCCACCTTTCACGTCTCCAAGCTTTGAGTTGAACTCCATGGGTGTATTAGTCGGCCTACAACCACTCATTCCTATTTCTTCCAAAAGATCAAGAGCATATTTGCACTATAAGACAACAATACCTTTACTTGATCGTGCAACTTCCATGCCAAGAAAGTATCACAAGGGTCCTAAGTCTTTGATCTCAAACTCAGCAACTAGGCATGTTTTCAACTTGTTCATCTCATCCACATTATCTCCAGTGAGAATTATATCATCTACATACACAATTAGGACTGCAATCTTTCCTTCGGTAGAAGTCTTCATGAACAAAGTATGGTCTGATTGCCTATATCCTTGCCCTTTCATAAATTTTTCAAACCACTCAAACCAGGCTCTTAGTGATTGTTTGAGACCGTACAAAGATTTCATCAATCTGCATACCTTTGATCCAAAATCTTCAGTAAAAACCTAGTGGAGCATCCATAAACACCTTTTTAGACAAGTCCCCATTAAGAAATGTGTTCTTTACATCTAATTGGTGTAATGGCCAATCAAGATTCACAACAATACATAAGAGTACTCTAACAGTATTTAACTTTTCTATTGGAGAGAATGTCTCTGAATAATCAATACCATAAGTTTGAGTGAAGCCCTTTGCAACCAAACGGGCTTTATACCTTTCCAAGGATCCATCTAAGTTGTGTTTCACTGTGAACACCCACTTGCAGTCGACAATCGTCTTCCTTCTAGGCAGATCTACCTTTTCCCAAGTAGCATTCTTCCCAAGAGCCCGCATCTTCTCATATATTGCTTTCTTCCATTCATGTACATTTAGGGCCTCCTGTACAGTTTTTGGAATGGCTACACTAGACACTTGTGAAATGAAAGCACGAAAAGAGGATGCCACATTTTCATATGACACAAATTAGACAAGGGGTGTTTAGTGCAAGACCTAGTTCCCTTTCTAAGAGCAATTGGAATATCTTGACTCTCAAACTTGTTGGAAGTATTTGACTCAAATTTACTTGGATGTTCGATAGACCTTGATCTGGATCTCGGCTGGACTCTTGGCAAGGCTACAAGTTGGAAATTCCTCCTCTTTGTCCACGATTTTTCCTGGAAAATGCATTTCCTTTGTCTTGTTTCACACACATTTCTATTGTATTGTGATTAAGATCATATGATGGTATTATAGAACACTGTTCACTATTTTCAGTGCCTAACATGGTTGTTTCTTTCAAAAAATCTTCATTTGTTTTAGTTTCGGACTCTTCGGAATCATGATTTTGAAAATTACATTAATAGTAAAATTTGACTATTTTGGAACCGAATCTTCACCATGACTCTCCCCCTTAAAAGTGACATAATTTTGTCCTTCAAAAAAAGTGACATCCATGGAAACAATTATTATTATTATTATTATTGAAATAGGATCAAAGCACTTAAACCCCTTTGGATTAGAAGGATAGCCAACAAAGATGCATTTTCGAGCTTTTGGATCAAATCTCCCTCGTTTAGGATCATGATTATGAACAAGTGCAACACTGCCAAATATTTTCAAAAGGATATCAGTAGAAAGACACGAATTAGGATAGCCCTTTTTGAAAACACTAAGAGGCATTTTAAAATTTAAAATTCGTGTTGGCATCCGATTTATCAAGTAAGTGGCTGTGAGGATTGCTTCACCCCATAAAAACTGTGGAACCTTATTTGAAAAACTCAAGGCTTGAGCAACTTCTAAGAGGTGTTTCTTCTTCCTTTTAGCCACCCCATTTTGTTGAGGGGTATTATTGAAAGAACTCTGGTGACAATACCATTAGAATAAAAACATTTCCCCAAAATGTGATTAAAATATTCTTTACCATTATCACTTCTGAAGATTTTTCTTTTTGTATGAACTGAGTTTGAATCATGGTGTAGAAAGATTTAAAAACCTGTTCATTCTCAGATTTTTCATTCAACCAAAAAACCCAAGAAACCGAAGTATGATCATCTATGAATGTAATAAACCATCATTTACCAGCTAAAGTTGCCACCCTAGAGAGACCCCAAACATCACTATGAATAAAAGTAAATGGTGTTGAAGCTTTATAGGGTTATGGAGGAAAAGAAGAACGATGATGTTTTGCCAATATTTCACACTAGAAAGAAGATGGATTTTTATTCAAAAATAATTTTGGAAACAGATACTTTAGATACTGAAAATTTGGATGTCCTAATCGATAATGCCATAACAATATTTCATTTGCATTAACAACCGAAATAGAATTGAAACAATATGTCCGATCTTGCCTTCCAAGAACTGATCCATCTTCAAAGAGGTAGAGACCATCGACTCACCTAACACTGCCAATCATCTTTATCAAGATGGAATCCTGAAACTCACACGGAGACAACGAAAAATTAGCATGACAATTGAGATCACTAACAAATTTACTAACTGATAAAAGGTTACAGGACAAATTGGGAACATGGAAGACATCATGAAAAATGAGACAAGAAGAGATAGGAATCGATCTTTTTCCTAAAATAGCTGAGAAAGAGCCATAAGCTATTTTGACAACATTTTGATTCCTTGTACATGGTTTATATGAAGAAAATAACTTGGGTGACCCGATCATATGATCGGTGGCACCTGAATCGATGATCCAAGAACAAGTTGGATAGACACTGAGATGGGCAGAAGAAGAAGGACTACCTGCATGTGCTAAAGAGAAGGATTCGTATTTTTTGGAGATTGAGATTGGAAGATTTTGTACAGGTGGTCCATCTGTTATTTCATGAAAGGAATAGTATCTGTGGATGCTATAGGTCCCGATTCTGAATTGCTAGCTTGGAAAGCCTGATTATCATTGGACTGCTTTTCTTTTAATTGGCCGGCTTGCCATGAATCTTCTAGCAGGTCTCACGGGTATGCCAAGGATGTTTACAATAATCACACCAAGGCTTCTACTTTCATCCTTTTCGATCCCCCTCGAAATCAAATCCCTTAGAGACAAGGGCCAGGCTTTTTGCATTGTGTGGGGTCTTGTGTCATTAGTTGGTTTCAACATTACAAGTCTCTGAGCTTCATCCCTAGAACCTTAGAAAAGAGCTCTTAAATTGAAGGAAATGGTTGTTGACTCAAGATTCAGCCTCAAACATCTTCAAGTTCCTTATTTAGGCCAGCAAGGAACACAAACACTCTACTTCGTTCAATCTTTTTCCTGTATTTGACGCTATCTTTAGGACTTTCTTAGTCTTCTTCCTCGAAAAGATCGAGCTTCTACCACAAAGCCATCATATCATTATAGTAAGCGGTGATCTCGCATT
This sequence comes from Ficus religiosa, assembly GCA_024759925.1. Classification (NCBI taxonomy): domain Eukaryota; kingdom Viridiplantae; phylum Streptophyta; class Magnoliopsida; order Rosales; family Moraceae; genus Ficus; species Ficus religiosa. Next base: position 3,459 of record JAFMPE010050431.1, on the reverse strand, counting down.
AGCCTTGCTGAGTTTTCCATATCCTGGCACTTAATTCGAACATTTGTGAGTGATTTTCCAGGATGGAATAAGTGTCACGAACATCTTCCCACATGGCTTTGGCAGTAGGGAAGAACATAAAAGGTTTGCCAATCACGGGGTCCATGGAATTAATCAACTAGGCAATAACCATGAAATTCTTCGATCGCCACTTCTTCAATTTTGGATCATCTGCTACAAGTTGTGTCATCTTGCCAGTTAGATGGCCCAATTTTCGCTTGCCATTGATCACCAATTAGACAGATTGAGACCATTCGAGGTAATTTTTGCCATTTAGTTTGTGAATGGTAATCTAAAGAGAATCATCAGAAATCGACACGGCTGAGGAAGGCGGAGACTCGTCTTCCACCCCTTTGAACTAGTCGGAGTGCTATTAGAACTGACGATGGCTGCTTTCTAATTTATGACCGAGCCCTAGGTTCTGAAACCATGTAAATGTTTAGGGGGAAAATAAAAATCTCTTCATTAATTTTGAAATTCATTAGTACATGTTTAAATAAAACTTTGCATCCTCTTACCATGTAAATGTTTAGGGGGAAAATAAAAATCTCTTCATTAATTTTGAAATTCATTAGTACATGTTTAAATAAAACTTTGCATCCTCTTGGTATCCTTAGAAGCTAGGAACAACTAGAACTAAACAAACCAAATATAATCAGTAACAGATCAGAACTAACCAACTAAAACTTTCTAACTCTTTGAAATTTAACATAAAATCTCAACTGATTTTAATCGACACACACACACACATATATATATAAGGGTATTGAATCACTTCACTTAACAAGTTGACCTTTTAAGATGGAAGCTTAATTTTTTAACAGTCTTAAATTCCTTATTCTTCTCTCTAATCTTCACAAACTAACCCCAGGCTATGGTTAAAGCATACATTCCAACCGAAATTTTCTGAAAGTTTTTTTTGTTTTTGTTTTTTTTTTCCTCTAAAAGTAAACCAATTTCACCAATCACATTTCCAAATCTTTTTTAAAAATTTAAACTTTAAAAATCCATAATTTTCTTGTTTCAAGTCAAAATGAGATGAATTTTTTTAAAAATTAAATAGAATGACAAGATAAACGAAACAAGATCTATATTACCATTTTGTTATCAAACACATTTTAAGTGTTTACACTTTTTAATTTTAAACAGTTTATTTTCAATAATACGCACCACTTCAAACATTCAATTTTTTTTTAATCAAACATTTCCAATACTTCAATTTGAGTATGCGCCCTAAATGCTACCTTTTTTTTTTTTCTTATTAAAAGGATTTTGGATATTTTAGATCAAAATTAAGTATTGACTGTACATATTTGTACATTAAAGATAATATGATAGTATACAAATGGTTTTTCAAAAAAAAAAAAAAGGGATAATATGCAAATGTAAAACTCAAAATATATGATATATCTATACAATACGGGGACGCTTGTGGTGGGAACACTTTTTTTCCCTATTAAATGGGTAACGTTTAACTATCATTATTTGGTGTATGCGTTTTTTAGCACATCAAATTCTGATCCAAATAATTCAAAAATAATATTTTAAAAAAATTAAAAAACAACCAAAAAAAAAAAAAAATTGAGAACCTATTCCGGGGAGAGAAAAAAAAAACCCAGATTCTGGCAGGAAAAAAAAAAAAAAAAAAAAAAAACCAAGATTTAGGTGTCTGCTTCCTCCATAACCCAGATTCTAGTACCAAAAAAACCTAGATTCCCAAAGGAAGGAAAGGGGGTGGCGGGGCTGGTGATGTGGGCGGGGAGCTGCTCGGGCCGGGAGCCGTCGACAGAAAGCATGAAACTGATTGCGATGTCAGATCTACGACGGAGGCCAAGAGGTAACCGCGACGGTGGCGGATCCTAGCCGATCATGGACGATCGAAACCTCAAACATCCCCTTCGACGATGAGAGTTGCTCGCTACCCCCGGTAGTCACCGGCGCGACGGCGAGGGTGAGATCTCCTTCCGACTTTGAATCTCACTGCGGCAGTGCAAAATAGTGGGCTCGGGAAACAATTTACCGAGAACTCCAGCGGGGGGGTCGAAAGCCATCGTGGCAGTGTGGGATCGAGGCTCAGATGGCGTTGGGAGCTTGGGTGGCATTGGAGGCTCAATTGCTTGCGGTGGAGGGGGCTCACGGCTTGGGTGGAGTTCAGACAATCTTGGCCACCCAAACTACTGGAGTTGCCGACGAACCCCATGCCCAACCGACGAGCTTAGAAGAAAGCTGGGCTGTTTTTTTGTTTTTTTGGGTTGGTAATTGGGTTGTGATTGGATGTGGTAGGATGCATGATAGTTTTGTGCGTCATATGAGATCTACACTGTTTAATGTAATCTAATGGTGACAAAATTTTACCCCATCCATGGGGTTTAAAAACCTTCCCCTGCCATAGAATTGGCAATTCAATAAATGGAAGGGAGAAAAAGAAATACTGTTTTTGTCCAAAACGTGCATTTTGATTGAAATGTGCGTTTTGACCCTATTTTATTATTATTATTATTTTAAAATATTTTTGGTTGGCTGACACAAGGCATAGGTGGGGTGAGAGAGAGAGAGAGGGGCATAAAAAGACCAAACAAATGCCTTCTTTTTACATTTTCATGTACTTTATAGATTTTTAATCATTTCTTTATTTATATTCCACAACCACATTTCATAAAAGCAAATGTGTGGTCCATAAGGTAAGGCAATTCTACGGTCCAATGACATGTTTTCTGGGACCTGTTCCTTTTTTTTTTTTTAACTGACACGTGTTGCTTGAAAAATATAAAAGTTGACACTTTTTCATATTGGTAGAGTGTATTAACCGGTTCATTAATCCATGAGATTTGATTAAAGTGTGTAGCTGTAAGGGTAGATTAGGTAATTGCAATTTTTAAATCAGCATATTGAGGGAT
>JAFMPE010050320.1:6452-21270 GCA_024759925.1 Ficus religiosa | reverse complement strand
AAAGGAAATTGTTGTCTTTTTAAAAGAAAATGTCATTTTAATTCACGAATTGTCATTTCTATTTTAGGTATATAAACTTTTTCATTTATATCATTAGAATTAATTATACGTCCTTCAACAATTATATTTTTTAATTGTGTAATAATCATTCTAGTACCATTACATAAACACGTTGATTGATTAAGATTTCGCATTAATATAACATGAATTCCAATGTTGAGTTTTAATTCATGTGGAGGTAGACCATTAAAGTTAGGGGTATGTAAAAACTCAGGAGGATATAAAAAATTTAATTCTTCAAGATTTCAAGATGATGAAAGAATAATATGACAACTATAATTAATTTTTGTATCTGTGGGTATCAAAGATAATGTATATTTATTTATTTCATTAGTTGTCTTATTTCTAGGTGTAATAATCGCACATTATTTTAGATAATTAATATCTTGGAAATTATTAAGGAAATTATCGTATATTATGATAGAAATATGTTCAATAGAATTTATATTATATTGTATTAAATATTTTTTAGTTATCTCAACCTTAGTGATTTCTATTTGTTTTTTAATAGAATAATTATTTCTTTTTAATCGTATGTTTTCTGTTAAAGTAAGTATATGAAAATATGGCCAAAAATAAGAATCATTTATAGTTACATCAATAATATTCTTGCTGCATCCCCTGAAGGAGAAGAGGCTAACCTATCCTTAAAAGAAACAGGATCATCTGGAGTTAGATCAGCTGGAGTAGCTACTTATCTTTTGTACCATTTGGGATAACAGGTAATATTTATCTGAAATTACCACCTAATATAATTGTCATTCCTCCAAAAATACGATCAAAATTATTTTTGAAATATTGTATTGTTTTATCTAAAGATTCAAAACAATATTTATTAGTCATAGGTGCTTCATCCCATTAAATCAATGTGGTTTTTTTTAATATTAATTTCGTTAATTGAGTAGATTTTTTAATTTGGCAAGTTCAGAATTCATCAATTGCAAGAGGTATTGAAATCTTAAATGTGTAGTTCGATCTTTTGGTAACAATAATGATGCTATTCCAGATGATGCTACAACTAATAATATTTCACCCCTTGATCTAATTTTACTGATAATAGTATTATATAAGCATATTTTTCCTGTACTTCCATAACCATATATAAAAAATAAATTATTATGTTTGTTTTTAATCGTTTTTAAAATTTCTATTGTTCTTGATTTAAATTTTGTACTAAATTGATATTTTCTTCTTTTAATTTATATATATCATAATTGAGTTCTTCTCTTAAAAGATTATTGTTTAAATCTTCGATTAATGATCTAGTAGGAAGTGGAAGATTATAATGTAATAAAGAAGATGAATTTAAATTTAATAATTTCTTGAATTCATATAATATGAAATTATATAATTCGTTTTCTGGGATTTTAAAATTTGAGCTATTAAATAATTGTCTCGCTTTGTAAAAAACATCTTCACACATTAGTTTCTAATGTTTTTGAAGAAATTTTGTTGGATCAAAAATATTACAAAATAATAATGTAATGATAAAAAGTTGTCGAAGTCAAGCAAATGTTGATCAAAATGATGCTTCTTTTATTAAATCATCTCATTCTTTGTTATCTCCTAATAAACCTAATGCATAGCAAGCTGCTTGATTTGTAGGATAAACAATATTATTCACCGTTCGAAGTGATTCATAACTTGTTGCACCTTTTTGATGATTCAATAATAACTTAAAGTAATATAACTCACCAGAATTTGGATGAATATAAAATGTTCTTTCTATAGTATGACCATTTTGTCGATAAGTCCAAACTTTATTTTTATTATTCCACACTCATTTCATTGGAAATTCTATATAAGTAAGTTGTTGAACATCTTTATTAGTTTTATTAATTTCCATCCAGTTTGTTAATGTTGTTTTTTGAATCTGTGGTTGACGTATTATATTTTGAAGTTGTTGATTTTTATTAAATGTGATGTTTTGCATATTTGGTAAATGAATATAAAGTCGTTGAACAGTTGGATTTATATTATGGATTGAATATTCAAATAATCTCCAAGTTGCCTCATAAGGTATGATAAATCGATAGAAGTGGGAATTTGGGCCGGGCCAAACGGGCCGGCCCACGACCTGTAATTTAGAATTGGCTCGGCCCAACTTTTATCGGTCCGGTAAAAGCTCAGCCGGATAATAAGAGGCGGGCCGGCCCAGCTTGGCCCGAATATTTAAACCCAATGGACCAGCCGACCCGCCCGTTATTTAAAATTTTATATATATTATTTTTATTAAAATTTTAATTATTTTTAAAATTTTTATTTAAAAAATTATAAATATTAAATATTAATATTATAATATTATATTATATAATTATATATATATATATATAAAAACCGCCAACGGCTATAATATACATATACTTAGTATATACTATACTATATAGCCGTTGGTCCAACGGCTTTAATCTTTTTTTTAATAATAATAAATTTTTTATTAAAAACTTTAAAATTATTTTTTTTATTTTTTTTTAAATTTCATTTTCCCATTTTATAAATACCTTTCTACCTTTTCATTTTTTCATACATCTTTTCTCATCTTTCCTTTCAGTTTCGTATTCTCTAATTTCTTTCTCTATATTCTCTTATTTCCAATTTCTCAATTCTCATTATTCAATAATTAATATTCTATAATTTTTTTTTTGTCTAATCTCTTAAATTTACAATAACTCATTTTCTCATTATTTTTATAATCCACATTCTTGTTATTTCTCTACTTTGTAAGAACTCATATTGTCATACTCATTATTTCTAAATTTTAAATTTCTAATACTTACTTTCCTACAAAAAAAATCAAAATGGATCCAAATCCAAATGTTCAACAACCAATTGTTGATCTTGATAATGATTACTACGGGATGGATGACCGCGACATCAAAGAAGTGGAGATTTCCCGTATGGAGGTTGGCGACAATATCCCTGAGATCATACGTAGGAGTTTCAATACTCCAATACCACCAAGTCCAATGTTGGCACAATCAAGAAGTAGTTCGGGAAACACCAGTTGTCCACCAAAAAAGTCAAAACGTATTGCTACTAGAACCACTTCACGTGCTTGGCAATTCTTCGATGCTGTGCAGAAAGAGGACTTCGGCCCTGATGGCAAAAAAACACGAACAAGACTAGCAAAATGTAAGTATTGCCAAAAAACTTTTACTGCTAATAGCTCAAGTGGGACCCGCCACTTATTAGCCCATGGTGAAAAATGTGCTGAGAAACATTACAAGGGAAGAGAGCTGACACAAAGCACTTTAAAATTCAACTCCGTGGCTCAGTAGGTACTTTTTCTTATGATCCCATAGTAGCTAGAGAATCTCTAACTCGTTTAATTACCTCTACATATTTACCTATTAGTTTTGGTGAAAATACTTTTTATGAAGAGTATGTTCAAAGATCTTTTTGTCCACAATTTAAAGCCGTTACTAGAAAAATTATTAGGAGTGATATTATATCCTATTATAGTAAAAAACACACTACATTAATATCTTACATGAATACAAACACATTTTGTATTCATTGACATCTGATATTTGGGCTGCTAGGTCAAACCAAGATTATATTAGGGTAGTTTCACATTATTTAGATCCCTAGTGGCAATTACAAAAAAGAATTATTAGCTTTAGACTTATTGATCATTCTCACAATCGCGAGTCTGTAAAAATTTTGGTTATTACAGTCCAGCTCTAAATAATGTATTTCCTTAATGTAATCATTGTTGAAGTTGAAAAGCATAAAATGATCTCATTGATATTCGATTTCTACATGGTTGTCTACTAATAAAATTTGGATTCCATTCTATATCAATTCTATACCCATCTTCTCAATAAGGAAATAACAATTAATATTGCAATGCCATATAAGATAGGTGAAGTTTATTGATTTTTTGTAATTCTCCAGTTTTACTATAAATAATAATCTCTCTACCTTTCTCATATAAACCAAAGTCTTCAACAATTAAACCACCTATATCTATTGAAGTTGAAAGATTATATTGTGTACTATCTTCTTATCGTCTTCAAATTAATCTTGATTTCATTGATGGTATTTAATTGTTTTTATAAATATCTCTGACGCTTCTAAAAAGTTGAACTAATTTGTTTGTTTCATCTAACATTATAATTAATTTTTGAATGACAATCTCATTGAAATTATTTAAATCATTATATTTGAAAAATTTTGCTATTCTATTTTGAATTTCATTTTCTGTATCATAAATATATAATTGGGTGAATTTTGGAGGATTGTTGATTGAAAGTAAAGATCCAATTAGATGATGAATCTGTCAACTAATCTTGAAAAAATATGGTCATGATGAATTATTAATATTTGATTGAATCTTTACTCTGAATGAAGTAAAAGCAAACATATAATTATAAATTCTAATTTTTTTTTCTAAAATTTTAACTTAAAGGTCCTCTATAATAATTTAATTGTTCATCTAAAATTGGTGATGTTTTTTTTCCTTAAAGGTATCATCATTTTTCCATTTTGACAACATAAAAATTTTTTGATGGATCTGTATTTTTTGTTTGTTCATTCTTCCAAAATAATGCTCCATATTGTTGACATACACAATTACAGTCTCCAATATCAATATATTCATCATTTAAATCTAAGTAAAAAATTCATGTAAAAAAGAAAACAGAAAAAAAAAATTTTTAGTAAAAAATTTTCTTCAAATTTATAATTTTATAAAAAAAATAAAAATAGTATTTAAGATGAAGAAATTAATTTTTTGAATTGACGATAAATTATAATCCTCCGAAGATGGATTTGATGTTCTTTCGCCAGTGTCATGAGTTGAAGATAATTGAATAAATCTAGTTTAAAAACCAATAATAATCTATGTATTTAATTTTTCAAACTAATTGTTTGGAAATTGTACATTTGTCGATGTGGATGCTTCATATTATTTGTATAATTTTATTTTTTCTGACATTTTGAACGTTTTGAATCATTAGTATATTTATGAGTTTTTCTTTTCATTCTTTTTAACTTTGTTTTTTTTTTTTTAAATATAAAACATAAAAACAACAGTATAAAATATTGTTAAAAAATAAATATTAATTATACATATAAAAGTTAAAAAAAAAAAGATTATGCATTTTATTTACTAAAAAAAAGTGAAATAGTAATAACACAATAATATTAAAAATTAAAATTAAAATAAAATATTAAGCATAAATTTTTTTTTTTCATAATAACAAAATATGTAACAATACATTCCAAATAAAAGATTGCAAATAATAAATAAAATTAAAAATCTAAAAATTTGACAATAAGAAAAATTCAATAACTTAAATAAATGTAGTTAAAAAATAAAAAAATAACTAATTAAATTAATAAATAAGTGTAGAAATATATTACACATTTAAAAAAAATCTAATTTTAAAGAACAATATTACAACATCAAAAAGAATTTAGTTACAATAATTATAAATATATATTTTTCTATAATAATATCTCATGACCAAAAAAAAAAAAAAAGAAGGAAAAAATCTGTACCTCTTCATCTTGTTCTAAATTTATTATGATATTATATTTACAAATTTCCAGCAATTATTTTTTTATTTAAATTATTTAAATTTTTTTAAATTTAATTTAAATTATTAAAATTTTTTCCTTCTTTATTTTCTTAAAAATATTTTATCATTTTTATATATTGTTTTATTCGTTTAGTTTTATTTTATATAGTTAAAAAGAATTGAAGAAAATATTATTTTTTATTTTGTAGTTTAGTTTGTTTAAATTTTTTTTAGGTATATGTGATATTATTTTATTAAAAAATTGTATTAATTAGTTAAACAAATTCTTTTTATTATGTTAATTTGTTTTTTTTCTCCTTCTAAATTTTTTTGTATCTAACATTTTATAATTTTTATATATTGTTTTATTCATATACTTTTATCTTACATAGTTAAATTTAATTAAACAAAATATTGTTTTCACTTTGTTAATATACGGAATTGTAACCACCAACTTTTCATTTTTTCTCCCCTTCTCTATTCTATCTCCCCCTCTCCGTACGGACATACTATATTTTTATTAGTTCAATTTTATCTATTTATAGTATACAATAATTTATCAAAATGTTATTTTTTATTATATTTTTTAAAGTTTTTTTTTATGAGAACCTACATTTGTTAAATTAAATAATATATAAGTTATTTTTATTCATTATGATCAGTTATGTTTTTAAACAGAACAAAAATTTATACTGAATAAAAAATTTAACTTGGATTAATGAAAAAACCTACTTCACTAACATGTTATTTACTACTCTTTTTTTTTCTTTTTCTACTTATTTTCTTTCTTCAGTAAAAACTTGCATTTATTAAATCAAATAATAAATAAATTAACTTATCTTTATTCATTATCAGCATTTAATTTTCCCAATTTAGATTTCAACAAAATAAAAATCTATACAAAATAACAATATGTTGTTACACTATGCGATTACATGATAAAAGAAATTAAACCCTACAACTAAGATTACAATAATTTCTAATTATAAAAACATTTAAATACAGAAATTATTCCAATAAAATTTAAATATTACAACAATGTAATGAAAAAAAAATCCCCAGGCAATAAAGATTAAAAGAAAAAAAAAATCAAACTACAAAACAAAAATAGAGTAGAAATAATAATAATAATGCAAGATAGTGAAAAAAACACAAATTTAAACCTGCATTATACTTAATTACATACACTAATCTAAATAAATAACATAATATATACATATATATACTATAAAAAAACATTAAAAAATTTTAATTAAATGTTTTGTTGCATGCTCAGGTCTCTTATATCATTAAGAATATATGTCAACAATAACCAAAATACAATTCAACTTCATCTTTGATAGCTATCAAGTGTAATATTTGGAAATGTGTCAAAAAACAAAAAAGGTTATAAATGCTTTCATCGAATATAGAAAGGAAAGGGAGAAAAGAAAAAACGGATCAAAAGGGGAAAATATTAAAAAATTTTGAAGTATTACAATGATATAAAAACTGTAATATAATCAGTATTATTATGTTGTGATGAAAATAAAACTAACACAAATCTCATACATCCACGACAACAATGAAGATTGTTAAATAGTATATAACAGTTATCTAACATATTCTATCAATAATACCATATTCAGCAATATATAACAAAATAAACAATAAATCTAGTATATGTATTATTGTATATTTGAATAGAGATCATCATAGCATGCAAAAATTGTAATTTAAAACTTTTTGTCAAAAACATTTACAACAACAGAACTCGGAAACAACAACAGGGGAAGGAAAAAAAATGCAAAACAATAAAGTTACCACATATAACATAATCATCTAACTTATAATTACAATATTATTCACAAAACTCTCACAAATAAGAGAAAAAGAACTGTGCACGCTGTCTAATTAAAAAAAAAGAGGAAAAAAAAAAACCAAAAACAGAGAAAAGAAACAAAAAATTTTTTTTGAATTTCTTTACAATATCATCATCATAATAATAAACATGTTGAGATAATATAAGAAAATCAATATATAAAATTAACAGAAAAATCGAGAACGAAACCATTAAGAATAAACATAGTAAAAACAACAATCAACACTAACTAACAGCTTTAAATTAGAACAATACCTGAATAAAAAGACAGGTTTGAACAGAAGTGAATGCACGTTCAAAGTAGAGCAGTTAAGAGAATTTTACAGAAGCATTAATAGTAAATGATATAAATGAAGTAATAAAATAAGATAGAGTTTATTTATAAGAGAGAGTCAACTAAATGAGAAGAGTTGGTGCAACATAGAGGAAATTTTTTTTTTCACACACACAACAGATAAGAAATAAAAGATTTTAACAAAATTAGCTGCATTAATGACAAAGTTGCATTTGTAAAAACTCTCAGTCAAAGTAATCATGAAACAGTAAACCACAGACTTACAACAAATGAGACAATTACAAAAATAAAAAATAAAAATAAAAATTTAGAAGCATTAAATGTTAATGGCAGATTAGTTAATGTGATTACAACTATCAAACTAAATAGTACAAAGATCTAACAATCCATTCAAATCTAACTAAATGATGCAATACAGTTATTAAATTGAACAATGATTTCTCATGGATTAGATATAATAAAATAAAGAATGGTGATAATAAAATATCATAAAAGCACTAACCTAATCGCAATTAACTATTATAAAAAAAATTTCCTATTTATAACAAAATCAGACCACATAAAAATAAAAATTTAAGGAAAAAAAAACTCATGATATTAAGACCAAACTATAAATCTCAAATATAACAGAAAATCATGAACATATAAAATACAGATATCAAACTTGCAAACAAAATCAGCAAAATATTACTCGGGGAGAAAAAAAAGAAAAAATAAATGAAATAAAATAACAAAGAAAAAGTCCTTAATCTTCTACTTAATACTTACATTCATCCATTTTGTCACCATTATTATTCCAATATGCAACAACAAATTAATAAAAATCAAATATCATTATTAAAAAAAAAAAAGGAAAAACTGTACCAAAATAAAGGGAAAAAAAAAACATAGCGTATATTTTCTTTAAGTTCTTAACTCTACATTTGTTTTCAAAAACTAACCAAAAACTCAAAAAACAGAAAAAAAAAAACTCATAATAAAAAAATGAACAGTGAATGAAAAAAGAACAAAACCGGCGAAAAGAAACCAAACAGAAACAATAATGATATTTCAAAATCCTAACAACAATAGTAACGATCTAAAATCCCAACCAAAAAATAGACCAAGAAAAAAAAATTCAAAAATTTAGGGTTTGGAGACAACCCCAAAAAAAAAAAAAAAAAAAAAAACTCACCATTCAGAAAAAAGAAAAAAAAGAAATCCATGAGAGAAAATCAACACTAAGTTAAAAAATAACAAAAGGAAAAAAAAAACCGGAAATAGTAATGAAAAAGAAAACAACGGTACAAAAATCAAAATCTAAACCTTTAACATAAAAACCCATCTAAACCTTTAACACAAAAACCCAACAACATTTAAAAAAAAAAAATGGACCAAGAAAAAAAAAATAAAATTTAGGGTTCAGAGACAACCATAAAAAGAAAAAAAAAAAAATCATAACTCACTATTCGGAAAAAAGAAAGAAGAGAAAACCCAGGAAAGAAAATCAACACTAAATTAAAAAATAACAAAAGGGAAAAAAAAAACTGAAAATAGTAATGAAGAAGAAAACAACAATACACAAATCAAAATATATACCTTCAATACAAAAACCCATCTAAACCTTCAACACAAAAACCCAACAAAAAAAAAAAAAAAAACCAAAACAAAAACAAAAAACAAAAACCACACTTCAAGCTCCGGAGAAAACAAACACACCAAAAAGAAGATTATCAACAGTAGAAACCGAGCATGAAAAAGAGGGAATGAGTGGTGGAGAGAAGAAAAAAACCAAAATCTAGGGTTTGGAGGCCAAAAATCTGAAGAGTAAGGAAAGAGAGAGAGAGAATGGTAGAGAGAGAGAGAAAGAATTAGAACATCAAGAATAGAGAGAGAAAATGGAGAGAGTTATGAGCGGCAGAAGCAAAAAAGGAAAGGGAGTATTAGGGTTTCGAGGGCAAAATCATCCTTTCATTGTGGAGGGAGGAACCGGTAGGCAAACAGATGAGGGTAAAATCATCCTTACAATGATATAAGGACAAAAGCGTCCATTTACTATGGAGAAGGGCGCTGGTAGGGAAAAATAAGAAGGCAAAACCGTTCTTTTACTGTATAAAAAATAGTAAAAAACCTCTCCCCTTTAGTACATTAGTATAATATTAATATTTACATTATTTTCCATATTTTTTTTTGGGTTATTTTCCTAAAAATATCCCAGATATACTTATTGTGATAATAATAATAATAATAATAAAAACTCAAATCTACAACAACCACTGCTGCTGCCACTCCTATGTTGCCGAAGAAAGAGATTGGAAGATGTCGCTATAGCAGCTTTGCAGTGGAGATTCGATGATCTCTAGATCTGTAATCTTTGCACATCACGATGGTGAAGGTCGGTTGGAGAAGGTAAGCACGGCGACCGGTGGAGATAACATGACGACATTGTCGTTGGTTGTGCGAGGTTCGATCATAATCCGACAGCTCCATTGAGAGATTCGTCGCCATCCACTGCTATAACCGTAATTGCTCTGTCACTCATCCTTCGAAGCGTTGCCAAAGAGAGTGTCACTACTGGGGGTAAAGCCACGAGTCGTCTCCGTTATCGATACTCCATTCAATCATTACCGAGAGAGAAATGGAGGAGGAAGGGTGAAGAGAGAGAAAATGGGGGTTTCTGAAGAGAGAGAGTCATATCTCAATGAAAAGGGTAAAAATATAACATAATAAATAATTTTAAAAAGAATCATAAAAATATGCTATAATTTTACATGTTTTGAAATTGCTGCTATTTTGTACACTAAAACATTTTTTTAAGATAAAATTCATTCAACTAAAAGGTCTTAAAACACCAAACATAATATTGATAACCTTATAATACATAATACAAAAAAAATCGGTTCCATCTGTAGAATATGGTGAAGCACAGAGAAAACAATGTAAGATGAGACCTGATATTAAGTAAATTCCCTGACACATCAATTTGAACACGCATAACGATCTTTTTGAAACCACTACAATCAATGGAAGCTATCAATTCATAGAAAGCATGTAACATGTAGCACCAAGGCTATAAACATGTTTACTAAGACTCATAACTAGCAGAACTTCTAACTTGTTAAGACCTAAATCTGACGAACCAAAAACAAAGTCAAACAGTAGGAGAACCACATCCATTATTACAATAAAAATACTAAAACTATATGACAGAGATATCAATGCCTTTATTAGACTAAAACATAAAAAACTAAAAACCAAAGCACGACTGGTGTAAGCCTTCAAAGAAAGTGCAGCCGACCAAAAGGAGTATCAGAGTACGAAAATGCTTTGGGGTACAAGTGGCAAAGTTAACGAGATGCCTTCAAACAGTAGAATGTGAAATACACATGCCACCACCATCAGTATCCGGAGTCAGAACCACCACCTCCACAAGAAGCTCATCACCATTTGAAACAAAATCTTAAAAGAGTACAACCATCAGATAAGAAAAGTGTCACAAAATACCTCCAAACCGTCTAAAAACCATCATCTAAATGACATTAAATCTGCACTATTGAAGCCACTCTGCCAAACACAGCCACCACCATCAAAAAACTCACAATGATACTAGCCCAATGATCAATTTGTAAGGCCGGAGGTCCAACGACGGGCTCAGAAACGTTCCCAAAACCTCGACCGACTCACTTTCTCCTTTTCTCTTTTTCTTGTTTCCTAGGATCGGCTACTGTATATTAGAGTTATTAGAATCATATATTGTACACTAAAACATTTGAAATATGCTATTCAGCATAAATTCTCTTAAGATTGTATTTTTCGGGTTTGGAAATGCATGTTGCTCGTAAAAGAAAACTACATGTCCTATTTCTATTGAAAGTTACAGAAACATTTCCCAGCCGTTTGTTTAAACAGAAGAACAACATATATCTTTTGTCATTTGAAATTAACGACTTGTCATTTTAGTTATAACTCGACCTTTCAGGGAAAATAATAATAGTAATAAAAATAAACCCAAGAGAGCGTAGACTGGCTTATTCAATGAAACTAGATGTCGCAAGGCTTAGCTGTCGTTTCATCTTTAAAGCATAGACACAAACTTTGTCGTTAATGGTTTTATTTTTTAAATTGAGACGACATGTCGTTCAACTAAGCCTTTTGTCGTTTAGAAGGGAAAAGTAACCTTGGCCGTTTAAACGACACACCGTCGTAATCAGAATTAAAGCGAACGACAAACCGTATTTTTAAAGTCTGTTAAGCCACCAAATGACATGCAGCTTGTCTTTCATTCATTTATTTATATTTGATCAGTTGCGTTTTTATTTTATTTTTTAATGTGCGACTCTGCACATTCTATTATTTAATTAAAAAAAAAAAAAAAAAAAAAAAAAAACCCATCTCCGAGGCGCAAGATCCTTAACCCCTCTTCCCACCCACTGAGCTAGCTCTAGTGAGGTTATATCATTGCCCAAGCCTTGATTTTCACAAAAAGAAGAACCATTCATTTCAATAGCTCAAAATCATGTTCTATCAGCAATGAACCGGCCATTCTAGTGGCATACCGGGCCATTAAAAATCAAAATCAAGATGTTAAAAATAACCAGAAAATTCCTAGCTAGCCAATATTGGTGGTTAAAGGGACCGAGAAATGCCAGTTTTTCATCCGTGACTGTGGGCCACAGTTGATTTTTGCTGTGATCAAGAGTGTTTTCCATCTCCACTTGTATGAGCATGCCTGAAATGAAGAATACCAGAAAGTCCTCTTCCTTTTGCAACCTGTTCTATCTCTTCAATTTTCTGTTTGAGAAGCTCAATTTCTCTTGCTAAATCTTCATCTCTTTGCTTCATTGCCTAAAACAGTCGAGAAAAAAGTATGTAAACAGGTGTAACTAGAATCTATAGAACCAATTCATAGTACCGCATCTACCCATAATCTTTGTCATAACAACAATGCAGTTCTATAAATTTGAACATTAAGTACTGTATATCATAATACCAAAAGCAACGGTCAAGTATGTAAACCAAATTATGTGTAACACCAGATTGACCCCATGAAAATCAGCTCACAAAAGGATGCGCGTCGTTTAAACTAGGGGGTCAAGCATGGTCTACATGAAAGAATAATCGAAAAGGAGAAACCTTATCCCCCGTTGAATCACCCGCATAAAGAGAAAAAAAGTGAAGGAGATATCAATGATATTCTGCCATTGAAGAATACAGCTTGCACTGGTACTTTTTCCTAGTCTTGAGCTGAATAAAGGATCACTTCATAGCTTATACATATGAGGATATGTGTGGTGAGGTACGAGAGCATGATAATGCAATACATTTAATTAACCTGTCAGCGGATCTAGCTACCGGAGAATTGGGAACAAAGAGCTTTTGTAGATGGACAAATTGGTTTGACAAGTAAATTATGTGCATCTAGGCACTTGGTAGTAATCTAGTTAACTGGAAACACTAACCGGAATTCCCTAACGATCAAAAACCATGGCGTGAAAAGGGACTAATTCTAAATGATGCTGTCTAGAACCCGTCATCATATTCCCTCAAATGGAGCTGCACTCCCAAATCGTATCACTGTTAAAGGCAAGAACAAGAAAAAGGAGAGTTATCTTTCATCAGGTAACAATGTCAACGAGTACCTGTAATTCCTGTCTTCGCACCTCTTCCTTTCTTGCTTCTGATCTTGAGCTTCTTTGCACCTCAAAAATAACTGCAGCTCCTGCAACCTGAAGATAATGATGGGCATTACAGAAGACGAAATTAAATGTGGATAAAGTAAGCAAGATTAACTAAAGAGGAGGAAAATCCACAAGTTTATGCAAAGCAAGATTAACTTGGACATCCTTCATGTTGACGGACCAAACAGACAATACATGTTTCTTAACTTTCCTTATTGGAAAAGAAATAACTAGAAACTACCAATATCTACAGAATAGGCCCTTGGACTCACATTCTCTCAGCTATGTATGAACCCATGAACAGAACATGGACACAACGAAGTTTACAGCAAAAAGTTTAAAAAAGAAATCCTGAAAATCATAATATTATTGCATAAAAAGGAAGAAATGAAACATTGTGGCTTATACCATACATTCAAGAATGGATACTGTTTAAGCGCTTTACTTTCAAATAATGTTTTTGCAACAAATCACAGAGCATAGATCCACAGTACCGTGAATACAAAGAGTTCACCAAGAAGATCCGCAGCTGCCTGCACAGCTTTCTCCTCATTTAAGGGGCGTATCGCAACATCGGTATCATGACCATAAATCCGTCTTTGCATTTGCGTTTGGAATCGATGGTTTGCCTGTTTCAATAAACCAAAAATCCAATTACCTCGGCGAGTTGCATACTTTTTGAACTTTTAATCATTTTGCCTTCAGTTTAGAATTGGAGGTGAAGGCAGGATTTAGGGTACTAAAACAAAGAAAACCACATTACGTTTAAGAGGTTCTTTAATCAGCAAAATGAAAGGTTACAACTTGATACACACGAGAACACAATGCAAAGTGAAAATACTGCACTGCCATGGGAGATAAGCTTCGATAATATTGCAGGCATACTGTAGACCTCGCCTATTATTTTTCTCCTCCTTAGATATGCACTCTATAGTCCCACTTTGAGGTCCCTGCCCAGTCCAATCGGCGGTACGACCTCGAGCTTCCGAGTAAAACCGATCCTACCCTAGAATTAGGTCCACTACATTCTAATTGATTCATGGACCCATAATTCTGCTATAGGCGAACGGACGGAGAACGGGATGACACTAATGATTGTTGATACAATAAAATCAGAAAGGAGGAAACTTTCCAACGGTTTGAAAATAACTGAGTTTGAACTTGAAGAGGATTTGAGCCTCCTTAGAGAACTTCAGCAAAAAAACAGGCCAACAGTACTCAACAAACGCATACAGAGTATAAGTATCAGATTAACTACTGTACATCACCAAACCCAACTGTTTGACAAAAGTACAACATCCGAATTAGAAAAAAGAATGCCACGAAAAACCCAAGATCAAGCAAAACGCATGTGTCGAAATCAATCAAAACCCCATAATTGAAAACCCAGAAACAGAATTATATATATATATATATATAT
>JAFMPE010050209.1:0-14823 GCA_024759925.1 Ficus religiosa | reverse complement strand
CCCAAACATAGTTTAAAATCTGTTTTGACCACGCCCGCCCCTCCCCCCCTCCCTAAAAAAAAAAAAAAAAAAAAACACCTTTTTTTTTTTTTTTACAGGGTTTGTCTTTTTTTGGATTTTATTTGAGATCAAATATTCTAATTTGGATGAGCTCAAAAGGTTAAAAAAAAAAAAAAAGATTTTTTTTAATTTTTACAGGGGTTGTCTTTTCTTGGATTTTATTTGAGATCAATATTCTACTTTGGATGATCTCAAAAGAAAAAATATATATATATATATATATGTATTTATCTATGTATGTATGTATGTATGTATACACACACACACACACACACACACACACAATCTACTCTCAAAAAATAAAATAAAAATGTAGACATGTAATTTGGATTGCATTAATGAAGCTACCTTATGAAGTTTCAGCTCAGTTTTCATATTTAAAACGAAAAATTATTCATAAATTTTTTGTGATGGTCCCATGCGGAGTAATTCTAACATAATTATATCTTCGAATTCTAATAATTTATCAATTTATCACTCAAAAATTGTAAATTTAATAAACCTATTTGAATTTTATCACGAATTGTTTGCTTTCCTTCCTACCAAACAGTGTAAATTTCAGATGTCAGAAAAATGCACCATATCACCATGCCAAGATGAAAACGACTAGATAAAGGAGATTCACGACTTTACTACGCAATATAAAATGCATGACCAACTTTAACCAAACAGTAGCCGAATCAGTCATTTAGAGTACTTTTCAGTCTCTAAAATGCTCAAAAAGAGCTCAAAAGTTTAGCCCATTGCCTGCATCAGGATTACTAACCGCGATAACCGAAGATTATTTACAGTCAGTTTGTTACAAGTTAACCGAAACAAATGTTGCAGGAGTGGTTACCATCCTCCTTTGCCGCCGCCGCTGCCGCTGCCCCACGATTTGTCTGCTGCTTTTCCCCATGGGTCATTGGATACACTTCCATCAGGTCTTTCTTTTGCATCGCTAGTAGTTCGCACTTGATCTTTATTCCAACCTCCACTTTCCGAACCTCCACCACTGTTCCAATCCGATCCCTCGTTTCCCGAGCTTCCGGCTTTCACAGATGAACTTGGACCTTTCCAGCCACCATCTTGGTTAGTAGAGCCACCAGGCTCTTTCTCGTTATTTCCCCAACTTCCACCACCAGTGGCATTCGAGCCGGTTCCTTTGTCCCAACCTCCTGCTTCAGCACTTGGTCCTTTCCAGTTAGCCGACTTCTCATTATTCCCCCAACTTCCACCACCTCCACCACTTGAGCCCATTCCTTTGTTCCAACTGCCAGAATTTTGTCCTTTCCAACCACCATCTTGTTCAGTAGTATCAGATCTTGGCCAATCAGCCCCCCCAGAAGCACCGGGTGACTTGGAATTGCTTCCCCAGCTTCCATTACGATCAGTACTTGAGTCGTTTCCTGTGTTCCATGCGCCGGCTTTTGTGGATGAATTTGGACCTTTCCAGCCAGTTGCTTGATCTTTATTCCCCCAGCTTCCACCATCTCCAGAACTTGAGCCCGATCCTTTACCCCAACTACCACCATCTTTGCCTGCTGCTGACTGGCTCCAACTCGACCCTTGGTTGCTCCAGCCACCAGATGAGTTTTTAGTTTCAGCATTTCCAGAACTTCCACCCTGCCACTCATTTTTTTGACCAGCTCCAGAACTGGAGTCTGCTCCTTTGCCCCAACTACCACCTTTGCCCGCGGTTGACTGGCTCCAACTTGATCCTTGGGTGCTCCAACCACCAGATGAGTTATTAGTCTCGGCGCTTCCTCCAGTACCACCCTGCCAATCATTTTTGTAACCACCCCCTTGGTTCCAACGTCCAGCCCCATCATTATTTTTACTTCCCTCGCTAGAATTCTCCTCCCCTTTGTTCCAACAAGAACCATTCCCACCAGAATCTCTATTGCTCCAGCCACCACTTTGATCCCTCCTTCCGAATCCCCTACCTCCGAACCCTCCTCTATCTGACCCACCTCTACCACCAAAGCCTCCTCTGTCTGATCCACCTCTACCACCAAAGCCTCCTCTGTCTGATCTACCTCTACCACCAAACCCTCCTCTATCCCCGCCTCTCCAGCGAAATCCCCCTCTATCCCCACCTCTGCCACCAAAGCCTTCCCTATCCCCTCCTCCACCACCAAAGCCGCCTCTATCTCCACCTCTACCACCAAAGCCCCCCCTATCCCCACCTCTACCTCTAAAACTCCCTCTACCTCCATAACCTCCTCTCCAGTTCCCACCGCTTTGCTTACCATTGAATGCCTCAGTTTGGTCTTCGTTTTCAGCTTCTCCCGACTGGCTCCCCCATGTACCTCCAGAGCTCCAATTACCTTTGCTACTCCAGTTAGATTTCTGGTCTGCATTTCCAGATTCGGAACTCCAATTGCTTTTCTTACTCCATGTTGAATCTTGATTTCCGCTGGTGCCACCAGAATCGGAGTTCCAACTACTTTTCTTGCCCCAACTAGAATCATTATTTCCAGTCCCAGCAGACTCAGAATTCCAACTACTTTTGTTGCCCCAAGCAGAACCTTCATTTCCACTAGCACCACCAGACTGGGAGTTCCAATTACTTTTCTTTCCCCAAGCGGAATCCTGGTTTCCACCGGCGCCACCCAATTCAGAATTCGAATCAGTTTTCTTACCCCAAGTAGAATCTTGATTTCCATCAGTTCCAGCAGATTCTAAGTTCCAACTACTTTTCTTTCCCCAAGCAGAATCTGGGTTTCCAGATGCACCACCAGATTTGGAACTCGAATTACTGTTTTTGCCCCAAGTAGAATCTTGATTTCCACTAGCACCACCAGATTCAGAATTCCAATTACTTTTCTTAGCCCACGTAGAATCCTGATTCCCCCCTGTGCCGGCAGATTCAGAATTCCAACTACTTTTCTTTCCCCAAGTAGAATCTTGGTTTCCAGAAGCACCTCCAGGCTCAGAATTCATATTGCTTTTCTTACCCCATGTAGAATCTTCACTTCCGCTAGCACCACCAGATTCAGAATTCCAATTACTTTTCTTACCCAACGTAGAATCTTGATTCCCCCCTGTGCCGACAGATTCAGAATTCCAACTACTTTTCTTTCCCCAAGCAGAATCTTGGTTTCCGAAAGCACCACCAGATTCAGAATTCAAATTACTTTTCTTGCCCCATGTAGAATCTTCATTTCCGCTAGCACCACCAGATTCAGAATTCCAATTACTTTTCTTACCCCATGTAGACTCTTGATTCCCACCTGTGCTGGCAGATTCAGAATTCCAGTTGCTTTTCTTTCCCCAGTTAGAATCACTGCCACCCGTGTCACCACGATCTGAATTCCAATTGCTTTTCTTGCCCCAACCACCATCTTGGTTGTCACAGGGTTCAGAGTCGCCAGCACTTCTCTTCCCCCATTCAGTGTCTTGTGACTGGCGATCATTGCCCCAAGCAGGTGCATCACTATTGGCTTTATCTTTCCCAGTGTCCCAGGATTTCTGTTGAGGCATATCATTCGAGACATCCTTACTAGCACCAAAGCCACTTTTGCTTTCCCATGTTCCTCCTTCAACTACAATTTTACCTTTGCCCCAAGAATCCAGTTGATTCTTTTCGGTAGTTGCGTCACCCCAGCCACCAGCTAAATTATTGCTTGCATTCTTTCCTATATTCCAAGGGTCGTCAGATGGTTTTCCATGATCCTGGTTGTCATTCACATTATTCTTCTCCCAGGAAGCCGAAGCATCATTCGAAGGATCTCTCTCCTTAGAGTCCATACTTTTTCCCCAGCCAGCAGCTTGGTTATTGTCAGCTGCCTCAGCACCCCAAGACGTATTCTTCTTTGGAGTCACTTTGCTCCCCCAAGCATCTTCCACATCTGTGCATATAATAAATAAGTGAATCAATTTTATGCTAGCAATAAATTTAGCACACGGTTTAGCTAATTGGACAAGGTTTATAATTGGTTTATTCATTTTTATTATTCTTTTCAACAAACAAGCATTCATGCTTACGAAAAGGAGGAAAGAAACAGTGGAGAACTAGAAGTCTTAGCAAACAACATAAATCAAAAACTTATGCGACAATATTCCTACTACAATAAATTCAAAACTCTTTGGTGGTAGACGTCCAAAGAGAGGGCCCAGAAATGCACTAGATACCTGTTTTGACCTCGTCATTTGAACCCCAAGGATTTGCAATGCCTGAAGCAGAACTAGCAGGCCATGAACTCCTACAAGAATTTACTTGCTAGCATTAATTTTGATAAAATGGTACAGCAGCAAATCTTGAGGTAAAAGAAAAGGGCAAAATCTAAACACTGATGACGGTTAACAAAGGTGTGAGCATTATATAAACCCAGATATACCTCACCACTTCTTATTAAACCTTTCTAAACACTTAATTCACCAAAATTGAACAAAAAGTGAATCAATGTAGACTAAACAAAATATAAATACGGAAATTGGCTTGGCTACAACATTGTGTGAATAAGCATAGATGGTAATTCAACCTGCTTCCAGATGGCTAACGTTGAACCATAGACACAAAATAGGATGAGCTAAAAACAGCTAGATTTCTACTATCAAGACTTCAATGAACTAGTACGTCAAAATCGCGGGTTTGGCGCCCGCCAGGGGGGGGGGGTTGGGGTGGGTGGAGGGGGAGTGTGTGGGTTCTGGCAGACAATGATATTTTAGTAGCAAAATTTTTAAAATGAACGAATGACTATATAAACCCTCGATCAAAAGTTCTACTACATTAACTCTATTTTCTAATTTTCAAAACATTAAAAGTGCTTCTGACCGGTCAGTAGTTTCCCGAATATATCCCCAGTTAGAAAGCCAAAAAATATGATACATGTACTAATAAATCATAAGGTACAATTGACTGGACTTTATGCAAGTTCAATTATATAGTTTTAGCTTCCTTTAGATTGGTCACGAGTGGTTAATGTAGCTAATAAAAATAAACATAGCATATGAACATTCAACCAAAAATTGACATGACCATGTTAAATAAATAAATAAAAACCTTTCATTGGACGACCCTCCAGCATTCCATCCATCACTGGCTCCTGCTGCTCCACCTTCAAAAAAAAGAAGCAAGCAAAATTTCCTCAAGTCAACACCACAAACAATCCAAACAGGAACAGATCATGGAAAAGAGACATTCATAGAAAGACAATGGGAGAGTAAAATGACTCACCTTCGTTTCCAAGCATAGCAAAGGGACTAGATCCAGGATCCTCACTTTTGAAAGAGAGAAATAGAAACATCAGAACATGAACTACTAAAATAAGATATGGACAAATGGTTTATGATTTCAACGAATACCTGAGGGACACAACAGAGCTTCTTGTTTGAACCTCAGAAAGGTGATCACTTTTAACTGCAGAGTAGAAATTTCTAAAAAGTCAAAACTTTAACCGCCAGAAACAACACAGTAACAAATCATAACAGCAATATAATATCATCGAATTGTTAAAAAAGTCCAATAATACTGAATGAATTAGACTCGAATACCTGTAAGAACCTTCTGCTTAGATTCAAGTTTAACCGTAACATCAGAACGACGTATGGCTATGACACGGCAGCGGTATCCCTTCAATGGTCCCACACGGATTCTTAATGATTGACCAATGGAGAATGCTGCATCATTACCAGCCTGATTGACTGCATTCAAGATACACAATCATGATGAGCAAACACCATGGTATCCAGCAGGCACTAATTGGGAACTAAAGAAAATAGCATCAATCACAAGAATGCATACAGTCACGGTTAGACTCCCTTGCTTGATGTGGCTTTTCAGGTGATAGAGGGGATTTTGGGGATGATGAAAAAAAATCATCAAGAGCCACGGCATCTGATTCCTTGCCCTGAACGAGGGAGGAAATTACTAAAAATACACACGCATAAATTAGATAATCTTTCATAAAAGAGGCAAAGTTGTTCCAACCTTTTCATTGAAAGTGTCAATAGAAAGCTTGATTTTCTCACAAATTCGAGATTTACAGCAGAAATAACCACCATTTTCTTCTTGATTCTGATCGTATAAAAAAATGATCCCTCTGTAGATCACCTTAACAATTCCCTGCTTACCCTGCAAAGTAATAGATGGTTGATCTTCTGCCTCTGTGACATATAAATTACATACAAAAATGCAAGCCTTCAGTTGCTTGCTGGATTTTTTTTAAAATAATTTTTTTAATGAATGGAAGCCTGCTGGATTTACATGCTGACTCTAGCTCCACCTTCCTTTGATTTTATTTTTCCCTATAACTTTTTAGATGCCAACACAGTAGTGGCTACAAGGGCTGACCACTTACTAGGATGGCTCATTTGTAAAGACCCTAGAGATCCCAAATAGTGGAACACACGAGGCTTAGGCCTCACTCGCCTCAAGGCCAAAGCCGTAAAGGGGTGTGCCTCATTCTGGGTACCATGAGGCTATAGACTCAAGTACCCAAAAGCAGCGCCACGGGGCATATGCCCTTGCATGATTTTGAGTACAATCAAAATTTACACAACACGTTCAGGAATAAGTGCCAAACCTCGTATGGTCCTTCCACAACCCTGACAGTATCATTAACACATATGCTCTTTGTACGGTGATCTAAGGCGGTAAATTTCATATTGGATGGCCCACTCTTCAACTCACGTTTTTGAACAGTCACCACTAGAGGACTGTCAAGCCCCTCTTTCAGAATCTGAATGCCAAGAGAAACAGTTAATAAATGAGTGGTCACAGCCTCATGGTAAGGAGATCTCAACACAATAACCAGATAAATTACCCTGAAACTATCATCTTTCTCCATGCCTATGATAACCCCAAAGTCTTTCCGGCTGCAATGACAAAAATGGTAGAAAAAAAGAATCATAAATAAAGTAGCCAGGGAAATAAAGAAAGACATTTGGACGCACAGAAACAGTTCAAAAATGGAAGGTTGTTTGACAACAAGCGTAACATGTAGGACTCACCCGAAACAAACAAGATCATGCACTTCGAAACTATTCGTTGAACTACTAGGTCCTGCTGCGCTCTCTCCTTTTTCCCCCTGTATTCTTTGACCTTCATCATTATTGACTTGCCTCTTCTGTCGTTCACCATATAGCTGCGAAAGCCACTCCATATTTTCAGATTCATTGTTCTCAGAAGTCTTGAACTTCAGAAGCTCCTCTTTCGATGGCACGACATTCCAACAGCTTAATGAATCTATGGATATTTTCTTGAATAAAAAACCATCCTTGATCAGCATACCATCAAGAACTTCAAAAACCTTCCCAGTATCACGATCAGTCTTGGTCTGAATAAGAGGGCGGAACTCCCTACACGTGCAATCAAATGGATATCTAAATTAGAATTCGACACTCAAAAGAATGAAATGAAGCGTAGGATGAGTAGATTACTCAAGTTCACTTGAGCTGATCAATCGAGCTGCTGGAATAGATGTTTTCTTAGCAGTAATTCCTCCACCCTACAATGCAAGTAGCTAATACTTCAGAAACGTAATCATACCAGTATCGTCTGGAAATTAACTTTTCAAACTAGGAAAAAAAGGGAAAAACTTTCATTTACCATTGGCACAAGAGGAAGTTGGCTATCAACACTAAACTACAATATGATCAAGTTCTTACTACTACAAACTTAGTTGTATTTATAGCATTGTACGTGATCCCGTCATAGATGGCACATAAAATTAGTAGTGTCAAACCGATGAACAACAATCATCAGACATGCAGAGTTCACTTGAGACATTTTAAAGATTTTATAACCAATGTGCAGAATGCATAAAACATATGTAATCGAACTCATATCCTCCCTAAAACGTGTTAATAGGTGGATCCCAAAATTTTAATTCTAACAAAGCAAGAAAGACTGCAGGAAAGTCTAATAAAGTCACAATGCCACTATCATAAGCAACAAGAATTAATTTTTCTCGCCAGAATGAAAAGATAATTCAGAATTTTTTATAATTGAAAGGATAATTCAGATTACTAAAGTTAATTGTGAATGAATGCAAAAACACCACAGCTCCTCCCCATCCTCACCACAGCTCCACCAACCCAAAATATTACTAACTTAAGCCATAAATGAGAGATAGCACTCATGAAAGGATATCAAATGAAAGCTCCAGATGTACAAAATACTTCACTAAGCAGGAAGAAAGAAAAAAAAGGTAAAGATCTGTTAAATGGTTCGTTACAAATTTTTCAGTCATTGCTTGAAGATCAATTCTTGGAATCAGCTTCACTGTTGCTCTTTTGCGTGAATTGTTCACAGCCACAATCTGCACAGTAAAATCCCGATAAAGCATATAAGTAGCACAATCAGTTCAAGCAATTAGGCTAAACATAAGACACACAGTACCTGTCCCAGATCACCCTTATATTTGCCATTCTTCACACGGGCCCACATGCCAACGGAAACCACATTATATTCGTTTCGGATAGAGAATAAACGAGAAACATCATTCCTTGGAACTGGCATTACTCTAGAAGCATATACACCGCCAATCCCATTACATGCCTAAACCAGAAAAATTTTCAGATGAAATTAGTGCTTGTTCAGCAAAAATAAACAAATGACTAAAGCAAGACAATCAAATTATCAACCTTCTATAACGGAGAGAAAAGAGAGTACCTCGTTAATATCGGATTGCTTGTCAGTTTCAACAAATATAAAACCTTTAGCATGCTCAACCGCAAATGCAGAGACTATCTGCAGTTTGGTTCCTATCGATTTCAAGTCAACAAACTTTTGCATGAGACAAAAAGCTAAATATCTCTCCCGTCCAACCTGCATCGAATGTGTTTCAGGGTTAAAACAAAGAGAGAGAGAGAGAAAAAGGTGGTGGAAATGATTTATGTCAAGAACTATCATACAAAAGCTCAAATTCTTACCGCACATTTGACTTTCCAGATGATTGGATCCTTTTCAGAAGGTATAAGTGGATGTCCGTCCATGGACCGTTTGTTCTCATAATCATTTTCAGCATATTTGAAAAATGCAGAACTATTTTTGTATCTCTCTTCCATCATTTTATCAAATTCTTCCTCATCCACCTCCTCTTCTTTAGGAATAATTGGAATGTTGTAGGAATTTCCTGGTACACTGTTGCCTTTTGGTCCCGTGTCAACCTCTTCTTCCATGAAATCTACTCCCCGCGAAACAAAACAAAATGAAACAAAAATCAGCTTCTTCATAGCAACACTTTCGAAGTACAATTAACTTTATACCATCACACTGTATTTATATATATATATATCAAAAATGTTATATATGCATATGTATATTTGTAAATATATATATATATATGTATGTCAGTGTATATAACATCTAAAATGCTAAGGTCTTCCATTTACCAGTGAATTGAATTTAAAAACCAGAGCAACACTCTAAACCCATATAAAAAAATCCTCAAAAAATCACATACACACAGTTAACGAAAGCAATCACATGAAAAAGAACACAAAGATCTATAATTTAACCTCAGAAAATGCAGACACGTAAGGATAAAACTAAAAGAAATGGTAAAGCAAACGCTCAAATTTTCAAATTACCCAGTAAATGCACTTCAAATCCACAGCAACGCTAAAAAATTAAAATTAAAATTCTTCAGAAATATTACATGTACACAGTCAATAAGAACAATCGCGTAAAGAGAAACACAACTATCTACATTTTAACATCGAAAAATGAGACCCAGAAAAAAAAATAGAAATTCATTTACAATAATGAATAATCTACCACAAAATGAGACCCAAAAAAAAAAAAAACCTAGAAATTCAAACACAAAAATCACGACAAAAATGGCCATTGACCATCTCCGCCAAACAAGCTCCAAAATCGACCCGAAAACCCTAGAAACGAAATCGAACGACAGCGAAAATCAAGTGGCTCAACGAACATGCAATCGCGAGAGAGAGGGGGGTTCAGTTCGTACCATTGCCGAAGTCACTCTCATCGCTTCCATCGGCCTCGTCGGCGGCGTTGTCGAAGAACCTGAGAACTCCGGGGTCATTCCTCCTCCGGCTGCCGCCGCCGGAGTTCTCATTTCCGTCGTCGCGCTTCCTCTTGGCGCCGGAGGAGCTATTTCCGGCCACCGCCTTTCCTTTGCCCTTGTCAGCAGCGATGCCCTTGCCCTTCTGGGCCACTCCTTTGAGCCCCATGAAAATGCGCAACGATTTCAGAGCAAGGCAAGCTCACTCCGAGCTCAGAACACCATCTAGAGACAGAAAGAGAGAGGAGAGAGAGCGAGGGAAGAAATGGGTTTTGGGGGTGTGATTTTGCGTGAGAGCGATGGGTGGCACACTGGGAAAAGCAAGCTATACAGACAGCTTCAAGAATGGATAGCGATTTTCCAATTTTGTCCCTCTGCTCTTTGAAAGCTTTTGCTGATGAATTTGAATTGTTTTCCGAGTTTTTGTTGTATTAATTGTCCTTTTTAGTCAACGAGGAAAAACACTGTCAAAATTGTCTATAATATATGAATATCTAGGTTAAAAATTTATACCAAATGATATAAAACTGTTTATATTCATAGATTAAATTATTAAAAAATTAAATTAAGACCTCTTTGAAGAGTTTTTGTTTTTGTTTTTGTTTTTATTTTTAACCATAAAAGAAGAAAAATAAAAATTATAATATGTTAATAAATGTTTGATAATCATATTTTTAAAAGAATTTATGAGTTAGATACTTTTTTTAGTTATTTAACAAAAAATAAAAGTGTTAAAATAAAATTTATAATGCCTAACACTCTAACTTAAACTCAGATACATGTTATAAGAGAAATTACAACTTTTAAGGACATTTTTCAGAAGCTTAGAAGTTAGTAGCATATACTTTTGTTTTACTTAGAAATGCATAGCAGTTTTAATTTACAAAGGCATGTTAATTAACATGTTTCTCCCTAACAGTTTCTTTCTTTCTTTTTTTAATCGATCACATGTTTTCCTTTTCTCTCGAATTAATTTTCGCCCTTTTTTATCATGATCTTGTTTGACAGTACTTTTAGAGACTACTTTTGGATTATTAAAGAATTTGCAATTGGCTAAGAGTTACTTTTACACATATCAAGAGTTGATTATAAAAAAATGATAACAGAATCTGAGAAGTATGTCAGGGTTTCTTTTACACAGATACCTATGATGTCCTTATAAAAATTTACTAACACAATGTGGACACATTGTACCGAGCTTTTTTTCGAGGCTCTAGAATTACAAAAATTTATGTTGTCCCCTCCATTCTTCACCATTGCTTCAAATACAAAGTAGACGGCGATAGAAGAAAATCATTGGTGACATAAAGCCATTCTCAGTTAAAGAATCACACTATGTTGCAACAAAATCTTTTGCCTATAACGCAGACGCGATATGTAAATCCACATTCCAACCCTCTTAAAAGGGGAAGAAGAAAGAATGGAAGCCTAAGAATGGAACTTTCAATAAGTTTTATGAGACAAATTTGGTTGGAGACAGACATTTAGATTGTTACTTGAGTCAATGAGGATAACTTACTTCAGGCTCCTGACAGTTAGGAATCTGTTGTTTCAGAATAAATTAGATATATTAGTTTGGTCTCAGTTTCATTCTTATTAGTAAATAATAATTTTCAATCTAGAAAGAAAGAAGGGTTAGGAATCCATTATTTCGAAATAAATTAGAAATGTTAGTTGGGTCTCGGTTTTATCCTTAATAAATAATAATTTTCAATCTAGAAAGAAAGAAAGAATGTAGACAGCTTGAAGAATGGAAGTGATTTTCCAATATTTTCCCAATGTTCTATGAACCTTACGCTGATGGATTTGGATTTTTTTTCTTCTTCTGAGTTTTCACTGTATGAATTGTCCTTGTTAGTCAATCAGCAGGAATTCTAATTATAACTTTAATATTTTAATTTTTCAATGATCCAATATATGAGTTTTTAGATTAAAAATATACGATGAACGATATGAAATTGTTAAGATTAAAAATTTAAATTGTTGCAAAGTTAAATTATGATTTGTTTGACAAAGTTTTTTATTTGCTTTTCAACCACTAGAAAACAAAAAACAAAATTTGTTACACTTCAGTAAATATTTGGAAACCATATTTAAGTAAAAAAAAAAACTTATGAAATTGAAAATAATTTAAAATTTTTCCTATTATAAAAGTGTTAAAATAAAGTGGATAATTATAAGTTAGGGGACACGATGAATGATTTTGATAATTTAGAAGACAAAGTGAAATAGGGTATATAGTCCAGGGAATATTCGTGAAATTAATCCTAATTAATAAAGAAAAATTTTTTTTTTTTTTTTACCATCTGATTAGTTTGCTAGCGGTTCAAACTATGAGTGTTGAAATTAAAAATTACAGTGCGCAATATGAATTGCTTAACTCATATATCAAAATATTGAAAAACTAATATAACATTTAAAATAACAGTTTTTACAAGTTATAATAGTTCATACCGTAAAAATTACCTAATTTTTTTATTTATAGTTGTTTGATGCAAAAAAACTATTTAGTGAGGAGTGTCTCACCGGGGCTTGACATGCCGCGAATCCTCTTGAAAGAGAGGGATGCCTTTGAGAATGCGGACACAAGTGGTGCATGACTGTCGTCATCTTGTGCCATAAGACATTGGGTTAAGTCTCGCAACAAGCACATCCCTTGTGTTTGGTTGCCACCATTTAGTTTGGAACCCTGAGCAAACTACACGTGATAAGTTGGAGGGGGTGGAAATTTTCAAGGTCAGTGAAAAAAAAAAAAAAAAAAAAAGGACTAACACACAATCAATAGAAAATGGAAGTACTATATCTGAAGATTCCCTGATCATAAATTATGTGCAGTTAGATATATTGGAGAACACATTATTTTGGAATTCCCATTTTCTCATTTTGTGTTGTGGATCCTTTTTGTTATTTTTCTATACTAGTTTACAAGCAAGAATGAAGTTTGTTAAAGTTTTTAAATGTGTTTTAAAACATTATCGAATAGGAACAAATCGAAAGAAAAAAAAGGGGGTAAAATTTTAGGGAAAACCCAGCAAAATAACCAAAATAAATGGACAAAACCGAGCATTTTCGGTCGGTGGAACCTCTCCCGTTCAGCGGTGATAGTTTTTGTTCGTGAAAAAAATTTTGCTTCAATCGGTCACTGAACTGACGAATTTAGTTGCCACTATTTAGTTTGGAACCCTGAGCAAACTACACGTGATAAGCTGGAGGGGGTGGAAATTTTCAAGTTCATTGGAAAAAAAAAAAAAAAAAAAGGACTAACACACAATCAATAGAAAATGGAAGTACTATATATGAAGATTCCCTCATCATAAATTATGTGCAGTTAGATATATTGGAGAACACATTATTTTGGAATTCCCATTTTCTCATTTTGTGTTGTGGATCCTTTTTGTTATTTTTCTATACTAGTTTACAAGCAAGAATGAAGTTTGTTAAAGTTTTTAAATGTGTTTTAAAACATTATCGAATAGGAACAAATCGAAAGAAAAAAAAGGGGGTAAAATTTTAGGGAAAACCCAGCAAAATAACCAAAATAAATGGACAAAACCGAGCATTTTCGGTCGGTGGAACCTCTCCCGTTCAGCGGTGACATTTTTTGTTCGTGAAAAAAATTTTGCTTCAATTGGTCACTGAACTGACGAATTTGGTCGGTGACTGACATGTACAGCCCTAGCCCCCACTAAAAGTGATGACACTCATTTACATGATTTAGGTCCATTTTGGGGCACATTTGCATCCGGTTTGTCTTTTTGTCAACTCAAAACTACTTTTACATATTCATATCTCCAAATATTTATGGAAAATAAAATTTGAAAAGTCTGTAGTTTTATTATTTTAAGTCCAAATGAGATGATATATCTATTTTTTTTAATTGCATATGAACTTCGAAAGGAACTAAATAAGATCTATGTTAATATTTTTATTTTCCCGACACACTTTAGGTTTTTAAACCTTTTTCTTCCGGACATTTTTTTTTTCAATCAAACACATATTTTCAAGATTCTAATCAAATATCTCCAAAATTACATATCCAAAATTAATGATATACAACGACTCATGTCCCCGGATGGCTGGCCGACCTATAAACTATGACAACGTGGACTCTTTGAGTTCTGCAAGTGGAACCTACTCATTGTTATGCTCTTTTTTATTTGTTTTTATTTTTTCTTCCTTGTTTATTTCAATATCACAAAAACTCATTCTAAATTCCACCAGAAGACATTTATTTTCTTCTATTTCAAATTACGTTTATTTCTTTAGGAATCAGAGGCCGACAGAAAAAAAAAATCCAAATTAAGGTAATTCATTCGCCAACTAGGGCGACAGTTGAAGGTCAAATTTGTGATTCTTCAAGAGGAATGGTGACTTCTGGAGAAGAAGAGATTTAACCGAGAGAGAGAGAGAGAGAGAGAGAGAGAGAGAGAGAGAGAGAGAGAGAGAGAGAGAGAACGAAAATCTTTGAAACCACCTTTGATTTGCTGCTTTTAGCAGCTTTCCACTCAAGACAATCCGGCTTTTAACTTTAAGTAGAGGCAGCATCGCTGCCCGCGGCGAAGTCTGTTCTGGTGACTGTGATTTCTTGGTCGCAATTTATGAGGTATTTACTATTTAGTATCATTGTCTCTTGAACTTATTACCTTTTGGTAATTTATTGCCTAAACTTTTAATTTTAGAATTTGCTCTCTTAACTTGTTAAATTGTTACAATGCATCCCCTATAAATTAATTTTCTATTAAATTGGTTATGAAAAGTCCACATATGCTGGAAAAATCCATTTCCAACAAAAATTTCCAAATAT
>JAFMPE010050098.1:817-15643 GCA_024759925.1 Ficus religiosa | reverse complement strand
CCTAGACGGCAACATTTCCGGTGCAAATTCCGATCAATTTTCTCGTATTGTCTTGTTTTGGGAGCAGAATTTGGTGGCAAATTTGGGATCGAACTGAGAGCTCAGAGTTCAAAAAGTCGGAACAAAAAAAAGAAAAAAACAGATTTTGTGTTACGAGA
Organism: Ficus religiosa; assembly: GCA_024759925.1. Taxonomy (NCBI): domain Eukaryota; kingdom Viridiplantae; phylum Streptophyta; class Magnoliopsida; order Rosales; family Moraceae; genus Ficus; species Ficus religiosa. The sequence continues at coordinate 15,485 of JAFMPE010050098.1, read as the reverse complement.
AGAGAACCGGAAACGGAACAGCAATGGAATCAAGATAAAATTACTTAAATAATCACTTTTTTTTTCTTTTTTCAAACCATGTTCAACGTTCTTTTCTCCTTATTTAAAAGGCTTAATTTCATTAATAACACCTATGAGAAAAAGATTATTAAAAGTAACATTTTTTTTTCTTTTATTACTAGCACTATCACGTCATCAAAGTCTCTAATATGTGCGACACGACAGAATTTAATGTATGTTAAATTACAGATTTACCCTCATCTCCCACCCACCCAAATATCCCTCTCCCTCACATGGCTTAAAAAAAAATTTCAAACCAGCATCTACAGTGTTTTAAAGAGAGAAACTGAAATCTAGAGAGAAAAAGAGCTGCAACCGGCCGGAACCGCTCGGAAACCGTCCGAAACCACCGCGAAAGCCCTCAATAAACTGCTTAAAAGTCTGTGAACGTCGGAAAATCTTCAAAAACTACCCATGTCGAAACCCACGAATGGTGGTCGAGGAAGGGTTGAAGAGAAAGTAGGGAGAAATCGAAGTTAAGGAATCAAAGAAGTCGAAAGTGCCGTAGAAGAAAAGATATCGGAAGCTAAAGAGGTAAAAATGTAACTTTTTCGTTTTTATGCTTAAAAACTTTGCATTTTTAATATTATTCAGTAAAAATGTGCAGTTTTTATTGATTATGTGTATTAAAAAAAAAAGGTCTTCATTTTATATGTGTTTTTGATGAGATTCCACCTTTCTAATTGATTTGTTGAAAAAAATTTGCTTAAAATACATAAAGTTAGTTTTTTTATCTGATTTTATAACATAAACCATTCGTTTATAAAATTTAATGTTTTGGTTTCTTGTTATGACCAATACGTCATCAAGAAAATGACCATCCGGAAATAACATAAGACTGAGTATTTATTATTGTAACAGTCAATCATAATGAAAATGACCATCCGGAAATAACTAAAAACTTAAAACTGGGTAATTATTATTATGACCAACAAGTCATAATGAAAATAACCATCCGGAAATAACTTAAAACTGAGTAATTATTATTATGACTAACAAGTCATATTGAAAATGACCATCTGGAAAGATTAAAACTGAGAAATTATTATTATAATCAATAAGTCATAATGAAAATGATCATCCAGAAATAACATAAAACTGAGTAATTATTATTATGACCAACAAGTCATCATGAAAATGACCATCCAGAAATAACTTAAAACTGAGTAATTATTATTATGACCAGAGAGTCATTACAAAAATGACCATTACAAAAATTATAGGATGATCATAAAATAAATAACCAATCACCGATATCACCTACAGTTAAACAAATATCAACAAAAACCCAAATATTTATATAAACCAAAACATTAAATTTTATAAAGGTATAGTTTATGTTATAAAATCAAATAAAAATACCAACTTTATTATTTTAAGTAAATTTTTTTCAACAAATCAATTAGAAAGGTGGAATCTCATAAAAAACACATATAAAAATGAAAACTTTTTTTTACATAGTCAATGAAAACTGCACATTTTTATTGAATAATATTAAAAATGCAAACTTTTTAAACATAAAAACGAAAAAGTAACATTTTTACCTCTTCAGTTTCCGATATCTTCTCTTCTATGGCACTTTTCAACTTCTTTGATTCCTTAACTTCGATTTCCCCATACTTTCTCTTCAACCCTTCCTCGACCACCATTCATGGGTTTCGACATGAGTAGTTTTTGAAGATTTTCTGATATTCACAGACTTCCAGACAGTTTATAGAGGGCTTTCGTGGTGATTTCGGACGGTTTCCAAGCGGTTCCGGCCGGTTGTAACTCTTTCTCTCTCTAGATTTTAGTTTCTCTCTCTAAAACACTGTAGATGCTGACAGTACTAGTAATGAAGGGGAAAAAATGGTGTTGCTTTTAATAATCTTTTTCCCACAGGTGTTATTAATGAAATTAACCCTATTTAAAATGACATAAATTTAAATTAATTTTAATTTAATTTTATATTATATTAATCTAGTATTAATTTTTTATATAATAATGATCTTTAAATTTATATCATTTAAGTATTTTTTTTCCATTTAAAGAATCATTTTAGAATTGAGCCTCAGGCGTTGTTTGGTAAATCAGTTGGACTCAAATATTTGAGTTCAAACTGAACTTTTTTCATTTGTTAACCCATGTCATTCCTACCTGCCCCTCGCCCATCTGCTGCTTTAGTGCCTTCGTTTTACTGTGCACCTTCCTCTCTCCTATGTGCTGCTTCAATGGCGATCCTCTTTCTTCCTCTCTAAGTTCTGGGTCTTCAAATCAAATATATTTAATTCCATGAGACCACCAGCTCTGACTGTATGTAGCATTTTTTCAAGAGTCGAATTCCTATGTAAGCTCCATTCTTCAACCCTAATCGCCTTCATCTCTTCCCTTCGATGGATTCTGGGTGTATATATTTTGGGGTTTTTGCTTCCCTCTATCTAACTCGGTAAATCTGGAATCATTCCATTTCTCTCACCCATTGGAGCCCACCGGACTTTAACTCACCCCTTTCTGAAACCCAAACTCCCTAATTTTGTTTCTAGAATTTCTCTGTTTTGGGCTTTTTTTTCTAAGAAAGACTGGATATTTGCGACACCACTGGGACTGTTCAACGGATTCATGGATTAGGTATCACCGGTGGCAAATGTAGCGTCAATTAGGGTCCGCAAAGCAAACTCAAACTAGAGGGCTCATTACCCCCATTTCCGAGTTCAGAAATCAACTCCCCGAGCCGTTGCTTCCTACCCTGATCCACCATCAACCACTGTATACTCATCCTCTGGCTCAAACTCGGTAACCTTAGTATAACTTCTTCACTTATTTCTCAAATAAATTGGATACAATGTCATATGTGTTTGTGCATTTGAAACCAGATTTGTGTGGAGATTTTGTTAATTTTTTTTTTTTTTGTTTTGCTTCTGTGGCCTTGGTTTAGTTGAAATATATGTATTGTTGTCATTTGATAGGGTACATTAGCATTTACATTTCACTCGTGCTTTGCATCCGCCGGTTAGTGTTTATGGCTTGTTGGTTGGCTGTGTGTTGTATGGTTGGCCATATGTGTTGTCATGTTTGAATGTTATGGTTCTATGTCTTTGCTGAGAGAGTGGTTAATATAAGGCATCGATGTTGAATCTTCTTCTCATGTCCTTTAATCATGTGCAATGGATGGTTATAGATGGCATTATTGTTTCAATTAGTAAACCAGTTTACTGTCTGCCTAATCTCGGCAGATGTATACATCATTTGTTTAAATTTGATATGCCATCTCTAATTTCAAATTTTCCATGTGCATTTAGTTTTTGTGACTATGTTACATATCCGAATATCAAGCATCAAGTTTTCGGGGTTCTTGGCTACCTCTCGCAGTTATGTTTCTACATCCTTTACATGTTCTGTTTTTAAGCCTTCGGTTAGAGAGTTACTTTGTTCATTTTTTTTTTTTTTGGTAAGTTCCTTTTGTTGCTACAAGATCCTACAATATGTTTCATTCATTTTTTCTGTTTGCCATCAGAAAAATGGACCCCTAGCCGGTCCTGTTGTTGTTGCTTCATGATTCAATGATTTGGAAAATCATATTTTGTTGAATAAGGGTTGTGTTAATTTGTCTAGGTGGCAACCCTTCTGAATTTGTGTATTTTTCCTCGCTTGATTTGGTAGACTTAGCTGTGTTGCGACCGATACATTAGAGCACTGTTTTTTTACAGGTTTTGGACATTTTATAAGCTCTATGTTGCTGCTTATGTGCACTTTTCCCATCCATTTGGCTATGATATAAAAATTCCATTAACATAGATTGTAATTTTATCTGACTAGTGAGTCATGATTCCGATATATTGTCAGTTACCGATATATGACCATATTTTAGTTGTTAAAGGGCTGACTTGCTAGTTCTAGTTGCCATGAACTTGTTTAACCCTTAACCCATTGTTTATATACCGGAGTAGCTGTTTTTGTATCGGGTCTTTGACCTGCTTCAGATGAAATATGTCAATCAATTTATATTGAGCCAAATTATATTCTTCATGTTACATTACAAAGTCTGTTTTCCTGTTTTGCTTTTCGATTTCTTAAGGAAATGCCTCACAAATCATTAGGTAAGACGTACTTTTGGGATAACGCTAAGGAAACAAAATTCCTTCAAAAATTGGATGAGTTTTTGTCTTATAGTGGCGGTAACATCCCTCCATTCAAATTCTTGAACAATATGCCTTTCAATTTAATTATGAATATGGTCGAGTACCTGCCTATGGATTAACATTATATCAAAAAAAAAAAAGAGAGAGGATGAAGAAAATATATAGGGGATGGAAGGCATTGAAAGTACGGACCAGGCTTCGATATGATCCATCGACCAATAGAGTCATTTGCTCAGATGATGCTTGGCAAAGCTTTATCTAAGTAATTGCATTATCTAACTATGACCTGCTAATTTTATTGTTTAAGCACATGACTTGTGGATGTTGATAAAATTTCATTTGCAGGTTCATAAGGAGTGCAACCATCTCCGCTACGAGGGATTTTGCAACAAGGAGTTGTTTAACAACGTTTTCGAAAAAAATCATGCTACAGGTGCCTCGGGATTTAGATCAGTTACGATGCGAGATGGCATTAATCTATACGTCAAGGCTGAAGTATCTATGGACAACTCTGGAACCCAACCAGTTTTAGATGAGGAACTAACTCCAACCAACGGTGGGCAGCAGGGAGTCAACAAGAGAGCAGGCGATGAAGCTGGCCCATCATGGTCTAGGGGTTGTTCTGATAAGAGAAAGCAAAGAAAGTCAACAGACGAGATGACTTACTCGGCTATGCAAGAAATAGTCAGTCATTTCCGGGTACAAGTAACAAACAATTAAGCCGACCGGATCTTGCTAATGTGCATGAATATTATGACCGAGATGGGTATTCCACTTAATAAGCGGACGATTATATGGCACTACTTCGAGGCTCATCCACGGGTGCAGTGTACCTTCCATCAGCTTCCCGATGAAGATAGGCGAGACATTATTGCGTCTGTTGTTAAATCTCAGTCGCCATCTGACGATTGAGTTTTTAATTAAAATTTTTTTTATAATATTCATTTTTTTTTAGACATAACATCGATTCTGTTCAATTTTTATCGGATTATGTTTTTTTATTTGTGTCGGTCATGTTTGCACTTTCTTATGTTGTTGGTTGTGTGATTTTACCAATTGACTGAAGAACATTTGTTTATTTAATGTTAAGTTTTTTAGCATTTGTGAAAACAAAATTAGTTTATCATGGTTATGAAATGATTAGCTGGACGTTTAGTTTAATTGTAAAGGGACTAATTATTAATTGTTTGAAAACAATTGATCTAAAACAGGTACACAACCAAATTTGCGTTGTCAGTCAATTCTCAATATGAATCAGTTTAGTTTGGCATCCGAACATGAAGAAGATGACCGATCCTCAGAAAATGAGCTTAGTGACAATGACGCTTTTCTTGTGGTGGCAGTCGTTGCTGTGGCTGCTAAGAGGCATAACAGACGAAGAGATCCACAACCAATGTATAATTCAAGACTAACTGGCAACATGCATGTCAAAGAAATGATACATGGACATGAAGAAATTATTCAAGATCTAATCGGTATGAAATCAAATACATTTAAAGCACTAAGTCACGTATTAGGTAGTAAGAAATTATTGAGGCTGACTTGTAACATAAATGTCGATGAGCAGTTGTTCATTTTTGTATTAATTTGTTCCCAAGGCGCAACGAACAGGCACATTTCTTATTTGTTCCAGCATTCTAGAGAGATAATTTCTTGTTGGTTCTTTAAAGTGTTAAGGGCTATTTGTGCTTTGATAGATGAGTTCATCAGACCGCCCAACTACATAGAGGTTCAACCTTTGATTGAGAAGTATTCCTACAAATATAGGCCCTAGTTTGATGTAAGTAATTAATGTCATCACATCAAATGTTCATATTCATGATTCTAGAGAAATGGCAAAGTAAATTTTTGTGGTTTAATACGTGTTATTAATACATTATTCACTATAATCTACATTTTCCATTCCTTATGCAGAATTGTATTAGCGCTAGATGGAACATATATACCATGTGTGCCACGCGAGGATAATTCTGAAGAATGGATTAATCGAAAAGGTGTGAACTCGCAGAATGTATTGACTGCCTGCTCATTCGATATAAAGTTTACATATATGTTGGTCGGCTATGAGGAATCTTGTCATGATGCAAGAATGCTAGAAAAGGCAATAACATTTCATGGATTCCCAATACTGCCACCTGGTAAGATCCTCTATAACATTATATGACTGTTCATAAATAATCAAGTAATTATAAAATAGTTTTGATAATGTGATGATTACTTTGTAGGAAAATTTTACGTAGCCGATTCGGGATACGCGAATAAGGATTGTTTCCTTAGTTCATTTCGACAAGAAACGTATCATTTACCCGAATATCAGAAACGTCGCGTCGGACTGGGCACCCGGAGAGAAGTATTTAACTACACGTACTCATCTCTGCAGAATTGCATTGAGCGAACTTTTGGTGTATGGAAGGCCAGATTTAAAATACTTAAAAACATCAACAATTATCCCATGGAAAAACAAGTAATGATCTCAGTGGCGTGTGCAACTGTTAATAATTTCATAAGGATGGTACAGGTTGGGATCCTGTTCTTAAGGAGTATGCAGCAGATGGTGTGCCTATAAGTGGACATGTTGATGTTAACGCAAATGTCATGTTGGCCGACGGGGCCGATGATGCAGGTCTAAGTACAGGAATGCAGCAAGATCCATCGAGGAGGGGTACAATGAATCAACTGAAAGAAGTTTTGGCCAATGATATGTGGGATAGATATTAATGATTTCCATGGTATAAATCCACTTGAAATTAAGGCCATTTTTATCTGTTTAAGGTAGATTAGAGGGAGAAGTTCATGTTTTTTATTAGCACTTTTAGTTAGCAATTATGCAATTTTTATTGTTGTTTTTTATGACTACATAAAAAAGATTATGATTAATTTGATGTATGTTGTTGATGTGTGTTTTTATTTTATTTTATTTTATTTTTTCCATTTTTTCCTTCAAAACCCACAATGACATGTTATTTGAGGCGACGAAAATGATAAAATGGGATAAAAATCACCTAAATTGCGAGCCATATAAAAATAACCCAACTAAAAATATTTTTTTTATTGACTACAGTAACAATTATTCGACACATTGGAACCAAATTAAGATGTAAAAAAAAATTACTAATTTCCAATACATAATACAATTTTAATAAATTACATTTCCCAATGCAACTCAATTTTTACATCCAAACACTCAACTCAAGTTAAACTTTTCAACTCAAACTTTTTAACAAATGCTCAACTTTAGCTCTCAACTTAACTTATTTTCAACTCAACTTAAAAATCTTAACTCCAACTGTAACACCAAACGAAGGCTCAAAGGGAGATTTATTTATTGAGAAAATTAAGGGAAATATCATTTTCTGGCACCTCCTTATATTTTTACTAGTCTTAAGTGGATTTTTTTTTGTAATTTTGCCATGTCTGATTTTTTGGTTCGTTTGGTGTATGGGTTGAGTTTGAGATTAGATGAAATTTTTAAGTTTGAATTAGTTGACTTGTTAAAAATTAGTTATAAATTTTGTTGATTTTTTAGAAATAGACAAAAATTAATATGAAAAAGTACAGTTTAGTTGGAGTTAAACTTGAATGCCAAACGTGGGTTGAATAAAAAATTTCTTAAATAAAGCAAATTTTCTATTTTGCACCTGCACATATTTCTGGTGCTCGTTTCTGTTCTTCTCTTCTCTTTTGTTTATTATTATTTTTTTCTCTCTCTCTCGTCATTTCCTGCAAACATCTCAAACTCTTCTATTTGATGAATTAATTTCATGATAAATGAAAAACAAAAGGAAGAGGATGAGAAATCCTAAAAGACAAAAAGGAAGAAACACAAAAACCAATACAGAATACTGACACGAATAAAACATCATGAATCTTGACAACCTATAACATCAAAGAAAAAGGAAAATTGGTTTGCTGTATAGTTGGAGTTGGAAGTTTTTCTTTTACTTTTAAGGATTGCAACACTTTATTTTTTCTTGGACACCGATATGGAGCAGCTTGTTAGCCTTATAGAATCACAACAGCTATACCTTTTTTGAGTCACTGATGAGGTGCCTTTCTCACTTTATATTTGTCATTTGTCGTCTTTTTGCGGCTGGTCCATAGTTGTTTACTTGGATGTTTATGGTTGTGCAGCATTCTGAGGACTTGTAGAAGGTGCATACAAGAAAACTGGTTGAGAAAAACTTTTCATTTGTGACGAGATGTAGGGACAACTGTTACCTTATAACTTATGTGTCTTTTCCAAGTTTTCTTTTCACTAATTAGGTGATTTCTGTGCCCATTTTCAGCTTCATTGAGTAATTTGTTATCGTGTCAAAGCAACATATTCCTTTGTTAGCCGTTTAATCCAGTAAACAATTCGCACCTTTACTAGCAACAAGAGTGTCTTTTTTTTTAAGGTCTATGAATTCAATTCAGTTAATGACTTGTTTCATGCAATTACTGTTTGGTTGGAGTTTTGATTTTGCATCAATTTCTTTAATTCTTGGGGTAACAGTTTTTATATATGGCCAGGTTGGAAATGTCAAAATGTTGAACTGGTATTACACACATATTATGCACATATTAAATTGTCAAGAAGGGTTCTACTAGAATCTGAGACGGATGCTTCTTGAATCTGAGAGACAAATATACATAAAAATATTTTTCTTGTGACTGAATTTGTTTGCTTTTGGTGGTTTGTTTGCCGAGAAAATTTATTTTTTGTGGTTTGGTTTGTTTTTGGTGGTTTGTTTGTCAGTTTTCTTGGTTTTGTTTGTTTGCCGAGAAAATTTTTGGTATTGTAGGGTGAAAATAAGTGTTAATGATTTCGTATTTCAATCGGAGATGTGACAAAAAAAATGTATTAGAATCCGTTTTGCATTCTCCAAATCTGTTTTGCCTTCCCAGATTCTAGTAGAATCTGTTTTACATTATGATAGAATCCATTTTGGCTTCTGATAAAATTCATTTTGCATTCTATCAAAATTCATTTTGCATTCTGGGATTCTGATAGAATCCATTTTGCATTCTGATAAAATCTGTTTTGCCTGTTTTGCATTCTATCAGAATCCATTTCGGATTCTAACAGAGTATCTACAACGACCGGAGCCGGATACGTCCAGCCATCTTTGTTGAAATCCTAAAAATATATATTCTGTGAGCATCCATTCTGGATTCTAATAGAATCTACCCAGTGATCGACCTCGATGCTAGTGACCGAAGTTGGAAACATTCGATCATCTTTGTTGAAAAATATATAAAAAAAAAAAATCCAGCGACCGGTTGGAGATCGGCAACTGACATCGACACTAAGAACCGGAGCCGGATAGATCCGGTCATCTTGTTGAAATATGAAAAAAATTCCGATGACCGATGACCGGAGACCAACTGGCGATCGGCTGGTGAATGGAGTCGGATATATATAAAAAAAATTCCAATAAATAAAACAGAGAAGAAAATAAAGAGATATGAGTATTTTTATCTATTTTAATTTTTTCATTTAATTATTTAATTAAATATTATAAAATGACAAAATTATTAACTTTATTCTTATGGTGGGCAAAATTTTAAGGAGGTCTCAAATTTTAGGCATTCTTCAAACAACCCCTTATTTATTTTAGGGGTAAACATCGAGTGAGTTGGGTAGGTTTTTGGGATTTTCAATTCACCCAAAGAAGTTTGGGTGGTTTGGACAAGGTTGTAATCCATCCAATCAACCCAAAGTTTAGAATCAACCCACCCAATTAAAGTCGGATTGGATTGGTTGGGTTGATCGAGTTAAGTATATAATTAAAAAGTATTCACAAAATTTCCATTTTGGGATACCCTTTTAAAAATTGAACACTATTCAACTTATTTGCAAATTTGAACTAAGTTTAAAATTCAGCATTTTTTTTGTTCAAGATTTATCCTTCCCCAATTCAAGGTTGTAGATTCATTTTATTTAATTTTATTTTTGAAAAAAATATGTGTTATGCCATTAACTTTACGTTTTTTTTAACTCTTGATTTTATGCCCCCTTTTTTTTTTTTTTTTTTTTAAAAAAAGAAACATAACAAACTTCTTTATTTGAAGCACTTTTGCCTTTAAATTGAATTGAAAATTTAAAACTAGCAATTATTTTGGATGGGCGAACTTTCATATGTTGAATTTGTTTGTATGTTTATTATCATTGGCGTTTGGCCTTTAAATAATGACCATATTATTTAAGTCTTTTTTTTTTTTTTGATAAGGCTTAATAATTTGATATGTTGAGAATATATGATGTCGTGATCTTTTGGTTTGCATAAAAATTACTCGGTCAATTTAATAATTCAATTTTTAAATTAAAAAATCATTAATAAGTTAACATTGATAAGAAAATTTTCACAAAACACTCTCAACATATTGACTAGGTCAGCAGTTAGAGGAGTAGTATCTGGCATTGCATGGCAATGAGAAGATAAGGATTACATGACCTTCTTTATACTCGACAATACCTTCATCACTGAAAGAACCCGGACAAAAAAAGAATAAAAAATAAAATCCAAGGAACAAAAAATATATAATACCACAGTCAATACATAAGGACCAAAAATCCCTAAACAAAAAACTCCTAACCAAAAATCCCAAACCATGATATTTAACCAAGAATACCTAAAGACAGTATCATAAGGACACCTATTACCATAAAAAAAAATGAAAATAAGAAATAAAAAAAATCACTAGAGCCAAAATCCATAAAGCCATAATTAATACAATAAGGACCAAAATCTCTAACCAAAATTCTGTAATAAAAAATATATAAATCCAATATCATAATAATCAAAGAAACCTTAACTGACAATACCTAAAATTAAGGGGGGGGGGAAGGTTTTACGTTTTTTTTTTTTTTTTTTTTTTTGGTCCTTTAAATTCAAGTTTTAAAAATGGATTTATTAAATAAATGTTGCTCTTTTTTAGGAAGTAAATGCCTTTTTTTTTTTTTAATTAGATGTAGAGGTATTTTGGTCAGCATAATATGATCGGTTTTTTTTTTTTTTGGTTCAATTATGCAAATAAGTTTGTTTGTGGACAAATTTTAAAACCATGACTCTAATTTGGCCATTTAATGTAAACGATCCTATAACGCAATTTTAAATAAGAAATGTGTGGAAAAAAAAAAAAACAAATTCGTAATATATTTTTTATATCAAGATTAGATATAATCCAATTTTTAAAAATTATAATAAAACAAATACAAAAAATATAAAATCAACAATGCAAGTTTAAAAATATATTTTAAAATCATAAAATAGCTTGATTGGGTGGGTTGGATTTATGTCGGGTTACTAAATTTGAACCCAAATCCACCCGATGAAAACTCGGGTTGGGAGGGCTGAGTTAAACTTAAGATCATGTTAAATCGGTTTTGGTTAATCGGGTTGTTCGGGTGGGTCAATTGATTTATGTGTTTTTTTGTTCACCCCTAGAATTGAAGAAGCGGGGGATGTTTGGTGCAAACATTTGAATCATAAATTGCAATTCAAAAAAAAAAAAATTTCCTGAAAAGTCAACCTCAGTTTCATTATTTATACGGTTTTGCAACTCAAACTTTAAAAGTCAATAACTTTACAAATACAAGTATAAATGAGATAATTTTTTTTTATTGCATAGAATTCGAAACAAATGAAACAAGCTTCATATTGATTTTTTTTGCAAACATATTTCATGGTTTTTCACTTTTTAACTCTAGCAATTCAAACGCATCACCAAATGCACAATTCAATTCAAATCCAAATACTACAATCCAAATGTTAACACCAAAACACATGAAAGTTTGTTTCTAGTTGGTTGACGTTGTTTCCTGCCGTCGTTGCTGTTGTTTTTGGGGTTTTTATTTATAAGGATTTTTTACAACATGGTAGCATTCTCTTTGAAACTTATTTTTTACATATATTAATTCAGCATAAACAAGAAAAAATAAAGTAAAAAAAAAAAGATGTGATAATGACTGTATCGTCATACGACAATGATGGGATTGTCAAATAATTATCTTGAGTCATTTATACTAGTTCCGAATAGGCAAGCAAAATAAAATTTAAAAAAAAAAAAAGAAGAAGAAGAACATGACAATGATTGTTTCATCACATGATGGTGATGGGATTATGAAACGGTGATCTTGTGTCTTTGGTTCTTTATAATGGGTCTAACACATAGATAGACAATAGACTTTAAATGAAAAAAAAAATTCAAAAAGTACCATGTGAGGGTTTAATTATACAACGTTTGCTTCTATATTTTTGACAATCCAAAAAAGAATAACTAATAGTTTTTTTTTTTTTTGGTTGAAAAAATAGGGAGAGGTTGTGGTAGATACCACTTGAGAGTAACTATAGATAGTGACCCATCTAACATACAGTAGTTAATTTATTTTGAAATGGATGATTTGATGGCATTCTTAGGGCCTATTTGGGGCAACATATGTATATAGTGTTTTGGAGATTGAGTTGGAAATGTGTGTTTAGGATGAAAATTTTTGAAAAAATTCTATGATATAGAATATAGTTCAAAAATTTGAAATGTGTTCAGAAAAAAAATATAAAGTGGATCTTATCTTATTCGACTCGTCATTACGAGCATTTTGACATAAAATTCATCTCATTCCGATTTAAAATGAGAAAGTCAAAGACTTTTAAAGTTTGAGTTTTTTTAAAAATGAAAGAGACAAAAAAAAAAAAAAATTGATGTAGAGTTGGAAATTTAAAATCTAAATGGAAAAATGCCATCTAGAGATGTTATCCCAAATGAATCAAGATCTGTTATTCTAAATTTTATGTCTTATTGATTGTCCCCCCCCCCCCCCAAAGAAAAAAAAAGTATCATGCTACACATCTAAATTTAAGAATTTAGCCACATTAAAAATGCTAAATATTAAAAAATTCTTGAACAAATTGTTGACTCATCAAAAGCCTATTGAGGGGACAGTCTTTGAGACAGGAAATGAAACAATCATCAATTTGACTCTCCTCTTCCTTTATTCTTGAATCAAGATCTACTATCTCATTTTCATGTCTCAAAGGTTATCCCCTCAATAGACTTTTGACAAGTTATCGATTTATTCAAGAATTTTTTATATTTAACATTTTTTATATAGTTAAATTATTAAATTCAGATATATGACATGACATTATTAGAGGGACAGTCAAAAAGACGGAAATTTTAGGACAGCAAATCTTGATTCTTCATTCTCACCTTTTCTCGCCCTTTCTTTTTTTTTTTTTTTCAGCAAAACAGAGCAACATAAAATGCTAACTCCAACCATCATCAATGACTGAACACAACACATTTTTTTGTTTTAGTGCCACCCATTGTTTCAATAATATTGTAAATACAAGGTTTAAGAAAAACAACAAAAAGAAAGTATTTTCCAAGTTTACTATTATGAAAAAAATCCGATAATGCAAAGAAAGTAGAGAAAATGGAAAATTTTAACCAAATAAACGATTTCTAATTCTTTACTACAAATTTAGAAAAGAAAAATGCTAGGGAAATATCATGAGAAATTGAAAAAAAAAAAAAAAAAAAAAAAGATATTGAGATCTCAACCGATTGCTTGTGGAGTCACTCAGGATGAAGATTTTCTTTCTCCACATCACCAAAGAAAGGAGCTCTGTTGACTGCGCCGGTTGACAGACCTCCAATGGTGCTCTAATGGCAATGACGAAGGAAGGTAGTGGAAGAAGAATGGGGGTGAGGTGCTCTAACAACAGTGACGGTGGAAGGTTGGGGGAGAAGAATGGAGGCACGGGTATTTGGGACCTCCAATAGCGCTTTAATGGCAGCAATGGTGGAAAGTTGGGCGAGAAGAATAGAGGCAAAGTAGGGCTAGCAATTCGTATTAGTGGATCGTGTTCGTATCGTGTTTAAGCCCACTGTAACAACCCGACTTTTTGGACCGTTAACTAACTTACTTATTCTTATCTAATTTAGTCTTAACACTTATTTATGTTTGGTTCTAAAAAAATACATAAAATTTTTTTTAAATCATATTCATACTACAAAAGTTAAAATTACTAAAATTTTTAACTGAGAAAATTGAAAACCTCTAGTAGATAATTATCCTATTTAAATTTGTATTTAGATAATATTTAAAAGCTATAACTTCATGATGATTAAAACGAAAGAGTCTAAAGTCTTTTTCTCATAAAGTACTCATACTAATTTAGTAGTGCCAAAACATTAGAGCATAACTATAAATATAGCCGTTAGAAAATAATTTAAGAAGTCCAAATGCGGAAATTAAATTCGTGGTGGTGTCTCACTCCCTTCCTTCATCGCCTCCGCACAGCTCCGCCCGTCCATGAAATATCTAAGCAGCGGGCTGCTTACCCGTATTACCTACATCACGAACACACACGTATGAGCTTTCGCTCAGCAAGTACAAACAATATCTCACAAAACATTTTCGTAAAGTCATATCATCACACGTAACATCAAGAATGTTCAAAATGCATGTGATCATGTGTGTTCATTTATACTTCATTATATAC
>JAFMPE010049987.1:31756-48940 GCA_024759925.1 Ficus religiosa | reverse complement strand
AAGCAAGCATGAGTTTGAGTATGAGATTCAAGTTGGAAGCTTTAAAATAAAGTTTTGAGGGGTTTCAAAATAAAGTTAAAAAAAAAAATTTCCCAAATTTTTCCGCAAGTTTAAGTAAGCAAGCAAGGTGACGGACCCGGCTTGGGAAGTCGGGGCGTCACAAAAATATAGCTGGCATACTTTCAAATATATATACACATGTATAACTGGTATATACAAGCAATCTAAATATTGACTTTTTATCGCATGGAGTACGATGTAAACATGATGATAGATACATGTGATACACCCAGGAATAATTTCTCTAAAAAAAAATGTCTCATATGAGAATTCCATACTATGAGAATTTTTTTTTTTTTTTTCCCTGATTACTGAATGGTAACACTATTTATATCTTTTAACGGTGTTAAAAAATGTAACTTCCAGGAATAATTTCTCTAAAAAAAATGTCTCATATGAGAATTCCATTTATGAGATTTTTTTTTTTTTTCTAATTACTGAATGGTAACACTATTTATATCTTTTAACAATGTTAAAAAATGTAACTTCGTCTTCACTACATAATTAGATTAAACATGTGTTTGGATGACCCACTCTAATCAAAATTTTCCAAAAGTTTTATCTTTTTCTCCAAAAGTAAACTAATTTTACTATTCATTAAAAAATAAAGCTTTGTTTGGTATTTTAGTTTAACTCCAACTAAATTGTATTTTTTTCATATTTAGTTTTTGTCTTTTTATAAAAAATCAATAAAATTTATAATTAGTTTTTGAAAACTCAACCAACTTCAACTTAAAATTTTCATATCCAACTTAACTAGTTTTCTTCTTTGAAAGTCCACAAATTTTTTATTACAAATCGAATTTGATATATTTTTTTTAATTTCATAAAATGACGAGAGGAATAAAACACAATTCATATTGTCTTTTTTTTTTTTTTTAATACATTTCAAATTTCATTATACTGTTTAACTTCGAACGGTTAATTTTTAACAACAACGCATAATTCAAGTTATCAATTCAATTTCAAACCGAAGATCCTCGAAACTCCAACTCAAGTGAAACCCGGTTTGGGGCTGAGAACGTTGTTTGCCTCCACGAGAAGGGGCCCCACACCCCCTGCAATTTCTACCACGTGGAGCAATTGTGGAAATCTAAAAAAAATTTAGATTCATCGTACATAGTCCTATTTATACCACGATTGAATTCAACAAAAACCTTCCATTGACATGTATATATATATATATATATCTATATATACACTGCCTGTATCTGATGTGGACTGTAAATTGACAGAAAGTTCCTCTCAACCGCCTCACCGGCCAATATATACACAAATGTGTGTGTGTGTATACACAACATCGTTAATGCTTCATTAGACTCATGCAAAACCAGAGAGATGTTTCCAACAACTACTCTTCTAATATTTCTGCTCCTCCTACTTCCATGCTGCACATGCAGAGACACCATAACAGCGGTACAACCTCTCGAGTTTGGAGCATCTATACTGTCGAAAGAAAACAAGTTTGAGCTAGGTTTCTTCCAATCTAGCGGCAAGTCTGTCGCTTGGTATGTCGGAATTTGGTATGCGAATCTAACCGACGAAAAGACGATAGTTTGGGTCGCAAACAGAGACAATCCGATCAATGACACCTCAAATGTTTTCCTCACAATTGACGGACTCGGAAACCTTGTGATCGGTCACAATAACACTGATCAAGTACTTTTCAACGTTTCGAATGGATCGGCTACGTACGGTACTATTTTAGCTTGGCTCTTGGACACAGGAAACTTGGTTTTGGTCCAAGAAAACGACATTAATGACGAAATCCCTTTATGGCAAAGCTTCGATTACCCGACAGACACCATACTCCCCGGTATGAAAATCGGGTTGAACCGGAGAACCGGTCTGAAATGGACCGTAACATCTTGGAAATCAGAAGACGACCCGGGAACCGGTGATTACTCGTATGAAATCGACCTCACCGGAGTACCTCAGTTCTTTCTCTTCAAGGGCTCGACTCCGTTCTGGCGAGACAACCCGTGGGCATGGAGAAACGAGCTTGCAAACAAATCTCTCTACGTTCACACTTACAGTTACTTAAACAATCGAAATGAAGTCTATTATACATTCTTTCCCATCGATCCGTCGAGAATATTAAGAATGGTGGTGGAGAAATTTGGCTCATTTGAGCTATTAGTGTGGAACAAAGACTTTCTCCGGTGGGACGATTTTTTGGCCACACCCAAGTTCAGGTGCGACCCGTACAGACACTGTGGTGTGAACAGCAAATGTAGTGCCCTCGACGCTAACTGGTTCGAGTGCGAGTGCTTGCTGGGGTTTGAACCGAAGTCTCCAACCGAGTGGAGCCAGAGAAACGGGTCGAGCGGATGCGTGAGAAATAAGCGTGTGGTGTCGTCGGCAATGTCATGTCTCAACGGAGATGAGTTTATGAAGTCGAGGGATGTGAAACCTCCGGACACATCAAGAGCCGATTTGTGGTGGTACTCGGGGATGAGCTTGGGCAGCACGGCGTGTAAGGACGCCTGCGCGAAGAATTGTTCGTGCTCGGCGTATATGGCAATAGAGAGCGACGATGGGAAGATCGGTTGCTTCACTTGGACTGGAGAATTGGTGGATGTCATGGATTCCATGGATGGACAGGGACAAGACCTATATGTTCGTGTGGATGCAAGTGATATGGGTAAGTTTCTCTTCTAACTTCCTTCTTTCAGTGCTTAGGAAAGTAGTTTTGGAGTGTTTTAAAAATGGTTTTGTTTTGTATCCGGAATAGAAAGGAAAATAATTTGGAAATGGTGTTGAGATATATATATTTTTAAATTGTGTTTGATTGTATTTTTTTAGAAATTAGTTTGAGTATAAGGAAGAGTAAACTTGTGTTTTGATAGATTTTTGAAAATTTTTGTTGGGTTTGCAAGCCCTAGAATATGAAAACAAAAACAAAAATGAGAAAACAATTTTTTGTTTTCATCTCTGTTTTTCTTTTTCTTTTCTTTTTTTTTTTTTTTTTAACTTTGTGCTAAAACAAACATTTTCTATAGCCATTTCTAAAACATATTTATTGAGAACTGTGACATTCCTTTCCAAAATATTTCCAAACTAATACAAACACGACCAGAATTTCTCCTTGCACAGCAAAAAAATGTAAAAGAGCAAAGATAAATATTTAGTTTAAGTATATTTAACCTTTTCAATTGATCAAGAACTAAAATTGTAACCTTTTTTTTTTTTTGGCTACTAAGCATACATTTTTTGAACAAGATTTACTTCTTATGTGCAATTATGTGCATGCATATGAAATTCCTAAAAACATGATTTTCTATTAATGCAGCTGAGAATGGTAGTAAACCAAAAGGTTTTCTGAGGAAAAGGGGAACACAAGCTGCTCTAATATCATCTGTTGTTTTTTCTTTATTAGTCATCCTTGCATTTGCCTATTGGAAGTGTATGAAGAGAAAGAAGAAGAACAAATGTAAGGGGCTCATATTTTCATTGAACTGGTCTCCTTTTTTTTTTTTTTTTTTTTTTTACTCTTCTCTTTTGTTCTCCTTCGTAAAAATTTTCTTCTTTAGAAATAATTCAGCATTCCCAAAAAAAAAAAAAAAAACAAACAAACAAACAAACAAAACAAAACAAAACGACAAAAAAAAAAAAAAAAGATATTGTCCGGAAATCACAATATATATAAGCCTTGTTTGTTAAGTAATTGATGATTTTTCTAAAAATGTTATAGTAAACATTCTGTTGGCAGACGAAGATGAAGAAAGTAGGAGAGACACTACTTTGCAATATTTCCGTTTAAACACTGTAATAGCTGCCACGGACAATTTCTCTCCGGCTAACAAGCTAGGTCAAGGCGGTTTTGGCACTGTCCACCAGGTAAATTAAGCCCCAATTTTATTAAGGAAGGAATATTATAAAATTAAGACTTTAGGTATCGAAAACATGAGATCTATGTTAGTTATGCAATTCTCTATAATTTTGAAGGTTCGATAGGTTGGAGATAAATCGGTTTTAGTATAGTTCAGCTACATGTTTTATTGCGATTCTGCTAAAGTTGATTGTAAGAACTTTCGACAGTAATGGGTTATCATTTTCAGGGTCAACTTTCCGACGGACAGAGAATTGCTGTAAAAAGATTGTCCAAGAATTCAGGACAAGGGTTAGAGGAATTCAAAAACGAAATAATGTTGATCTCAAAACTTCAACATCGAAATCTTGTGAAACTATTAGGTTTTTGCATCCATGGTGAAGAAATGATGTTGATATACGAACACATGCCAAATAAAAGCTTGGACTCTCTTATGTTTGGTATGCCATCAGAAAATTTATTTAATGCTTATTACTTCTTATATCACTAGTCACTGCTGCTTTTTCCACATGATCATTTCGAGAAGAAACATACAAGTAAATTTGCTACTCGTATTTAGTCACATGAAATGTTGGACAATAATAGTTTTATATTCTAACAGCAAAAAACAATTATGTAGATCCAACGAGAAGAGCGAGCATCGATTGGAGAAAACGCTTTGATATTATCATTGGGGTTGCTCGTGGTGTTTTGTACCTTCATCAAGACTCAAGACTCAGAATAATCCATAGAGATTTGAAAACTAGCTATATTCTTCTAGATGCTGAAATGAATCCAAAAATTTCAGATTTTGGCATGGCTAGAATTTTTAATGGAGATCGATTTCAAGATAAAACAAACAGAATTGCCGGAACATAGTAAGAATTACTAATCTTAAGCACATTGAACAAGAACAATATGCTATATAATTATTTAAACTTTACCTATTCTCTAACCGTTTGTATTTCTCCAAAATGTAGTGGTTATATGCCGCCAGAATATGCAGTATTGGGAAAATTTTCTACAAAGTCGGATGTTTTTAGTTTTGGGGTCATATTGTTGGAGATTGTAAGTGGCATGAAGAACAACCATTGCCATGGTGTGGGTAGTTCCATCAATTTGGCAGGACATGTAAGCAATGAAAATCATTTAAAGAAAAAAGCAAAAAGCGATCGAAATCCTTTAAGAGTTAAACCTCCTGCATTTTATTTAGTTCTTCCGAGTCGAAATATATTGATTCTGCGCTTTTAATGACATAGGTTTGGCAACTATGGAGTGAAGACAGAGCCTTGGAGATTGTGGATTCATTGCTGGAATCATACACTCCAAATGAAGCACTGAGATGCATTCAAATTGGACTTCTGTGCGTGCAAGACAACGTAAATGATCGACCGACCATGTCACTTGTCGTTCTCATGTTGAGCAGTGAAATTGCTCTGCCATCTCCTAAACAGCCTGCATACATGATCAGTAGATCTCGCCAAGATATCGGTCCTCAAATTGAAGGGCAAGCATCACATTCTACAAATCAGGTCACAATTACGGAGATCATATCTCGCTAACAATAAAGGACCTTGATCAACTGCCACTACTAAATTTGGTAGGGCACCAATTCTAGTATCATAAACTGTCAGTTGGCTATATTGTCCAAAAAAAAGGGTCAATTCGCTAGGCATTTAGATTTCTGTCCCTTTGAACGCCATAAAAGATGAAGTTTTTACGCTCTTTATTTTTGTTACGAAGTTTTGCAATTTGTTGTCGTTTAAAAAGGTGTCTCTTCTAAAACTATTGTCGTTTTACACAGGCCTGTGTTTTTAATTTGTTAATCGTTCGTTCTTTTCTTTTTATTGTCGTTTGTGTGTATTCTTGTTTCGAGTTTTTGTCGTTTTTGAAGATAACTAGTTTTTTTTTTTTTTTTTTTTTTAGTGCTGTTTCTTTCTTTACCTATTTTGAGTCGTTTTCCTGTCATTACATGTTTGCTGTCGTTTTTAATGTTGTTGTCGTTTGTCAAGGTGACTGTGGCTTCGTCTGTAATTGTCGTTTATCAATCTTCTGTTGTTTCCTATTTTTGTTATCATTTGTGTTTTCCGTTGTTCCTCCTTTTACGCCGTTTATTTATTTCGTACCCTTCCTCATAGACATTTTTTATGTTTGTTGTCGTCTTTAATTTTTTGTGGTTCAACAGAGTGACAGTCAACTCTTTTATTATTCTCGTCTATTTCGCTTTTGTTTTTGTACTTTGTTGTCGCTTTTATATAATTTTTTTTTTTTTCAATCTGCTTTTTGTAAAGGTGACTGTTTATTCGTAATTTGTCGTTTCTCCTTTAGTTGTCATTTTGCGTTTCTTCTTTGTCGTTTTCTCAATTTAAGTTGTTTAGTCACTTCGTGTCGTTTCCTTTTTGCCCCCGTTTTTAAATTTGATTGCCGTTTTATAAGTTGAGGTCGTCTAATCTTTTCCTTTTTTCTTGTCGTTTTCCGATTGCTCTTCTCTCCTTTCCTCTATATTAAAACGCGTGCATTAATACAACAAATACTTGATTTGTTCGATTCTGGTTTACGTGGGACTTTATAAGACATTTGTCAGCTCCTCTTCCACTGCGTTTATGAAAAAATAGATGGAAAAAAGAAAAGAGCGTGAAAAAAATGATCAAATAAGTGATTTTAACATTTTTCTTATAACAGTAAGAGAATGATTTACTAAGACTTTGACTTTTGTAACTTTAGACTTCCTATATGTTAAGCGAGAAAGCATGGTTAAGTCTTTTTCTATTTTACTTGTGCTATCACAGTAGATTATTATAATAATACTGGTCTTGAGACGTGAAGATATCATTGATCCTCTTTTTATTCAAAGGAAAAAAAAATATTTAAACACCATTTGATTAAATGACTTTATTTCATTTTACTTTGGGATCTGATTTTAAGTCGTTTTGATCTTTGAAGAGTATTAGCAAGCTTCACCTTTAAGGTTATTAATTACTCCATAAAGTAGTGGCCGAATCCTCCCTTCCATCTTTAATAGAAATTCAAACTGCCTTAATAGTTCTTTGCCCCTTGTCCCAAAATCAGTAAGAAATCAGAAAATCAAACTAGAGTTAGTAAGAAATCAGAAAATCTAGTTAGAGTTAGTAAGAAATCAGAAAATCAAACTAGAGTTAGTTGTCTTTCCCTTTCCCGTCAATTTAGCGACTCCAAAAATGCCAGGCAAGATATTAAATCTTTCCTCCCAACTATGGCAACTATTTATCAATATATGAAACATCGTATTAAAGTAGAGGACCACTACGTGCCAAAAGAAGAGGGGCATCATTAAATAAAAAATAAAAAATAAATATAAAAAAAAAAAAAAAAAAAAAAAAAAACATATACGCTTGGCAAACACAATTAGCTCTTCCAGCCATATGTGTGTGTGTGTGTGTATCTGACTATAAGGGTAAAGGATTGAGGTAAGAAGAATAATACTATTAGTCTTGATTTATTATTATGTTTTAATTAAAGTTTAATTATTTGGTTCAATTGTCACCAATTATATATTTACATATATGACTATTGGGATGGAAGGTTGATGTATGAAGAATAATATTATTAGTATTGATTTATTATTTTTTAATTAAAGTTTTATTATTTGGTTCAATTGTCCTTTTTTTTTATTATTGAATATTTTTGTTGTCGTTTTGGTTACTGTGAATATGGTTTTATAAGCTTAAGGAAGAAAAGGTGTAAGACAGAATTTCACTATGCTATTTTGAGATATTAAGAAATCCGAAGTGCACCTCTTTATCCTTGCGGTCATGGATTTGACTGTTTTTTATTGTGTTGCTACATTCAAACCTTAACCTCAAACATTGCAGATATATATATATATATATATATATATATATACAGTTTTATCAGGAGACTATACATGCAATCATCTCTTTTTTCTTTTTTAAACAACGATATGATAGCCGGAAGCCTGGAGTTTTTTCTTTGTCCTTTGAAGGTACTGGAGTTCTGTCACCAAATAGTACTAGCCAAACAGAAATTAAATTAAATATATATTTTTTAACAATATTTACGTTAAATATTTGAAATAAATATTATACTTATGGTAATAATTTATTTACAAAAATATTCAAAAGGTGATTTTTCTGTAAATGTATTGCATAAACAAATAGTCAAACAAGCTATTTATCTCAAAAAGTTTTAAAGTATATTATTTATCATAAGTATGTTGAGAAAAAAATGTTATTTACTACTCTTTCTTCTCTAGCCAAATACAAACTGGGCCGAAGAAACTTTAAATGAATAATATAAAAAATACCAATTCTAATTTCAAGTTTTGTTTACCAACTAGTTAGAAAAAATATTAGTTGTCATTTTAATAGAGAAAGGGGGTAGAGAACATTTTTGCATAAGTTAAAAAGAAACAATGACGTATTTACAAAACTGTATGTATAAATAACTACATTTTTAATCAGGAGTAAGTAAATTATTTACTTACAAATATTTAGGTAAATAATTTATTTACTGTTATTAATTTCAACAATTTTGTAAATATGTCATCAGTTTAAGCAGTTTTATAAATGCACTATTTACTTATTTTATCTTTCCAAAATTTGCTATTTGCATCCACCCAAAATAAATATGTTATTTACTATGATTTGATAAGTCTTTAAATATTAATAAAAATAATTAAAAAATAACAACTCAACGTAGTATGAATTGATACTTAAAAAACAGAATCAGAATAAAAATGTTAAGCATTATCCTTCAAAAATACTCTCCGGCTCCCTAGTTTCTAGTCACATAAGTACTGATTGGACTTGGAGGAGAAAAAAACAAGAACAAAAACTTTTGAATCTGCATAAACATCTAGAGCCAAAACAAGCGACGGCCACCACCATCAACAATAAAAGGTCAATCTATGACGTAATTAAATTAAATCCAATCACTTAGCCAATAAGATATTCTAAGTATTTAATTTCCTAGAAGGAGCATATTATTAAATAAAGCTCAACTAAAGAAATATATATTAAGCTGCATGTCATTGTTTGAAATATTTTAATGCGTTATTGTTGTATCTAAAGGCCGTCTCTTCCAACAAAATCAACTTCAAGTCAAAAGGCTAAAACCGACGGTAAAAAGAAATTCATAAACTATACAAGAACAATATTATAATAGTATTAATGCTAACACACTCGAGGAAGTAGCAGTTTTCTTGTTAACACTGAAAATTGGTGTCCAGCTCGATTGGCATGGCTTTAAGAAAAGTGGGGGCAAAAAAAAAAAAAGGAAGACAGAAAGTCCGCCATTTAACATTTAAAAAACACACAACGTATTAATTGAGCAGTGTATAATATGAGAACGATGACATCAATTACAACTTTTTTTTATGTATTATTATAATAATTAATTGATTCTATTATAATATTTTCAGTGATACTTATCTTATTATACTGTAATATTTTTAACATAAAATTATATATAAATCAATTAATAACTTTAAGTTGTAAAATATAATATTATAACTGTCACTAATGTTGATAATTAGACATGAGAGTAATATATATACATATAAAGTTTTAAATCTGGTACCTGATGGTATTTGGTAATGTAAATTTCAATTTGTATGAATGTAAATATCAATTATTAAGAATGTGAATTCATACAGAAGAAAATATAACTAAAGTGAATGTGAATTTTTCTTATTTTATGTTTTATTTTATATGAATTTATATTTTTAATAATTAAAATTCATATTTAAAAGAAAATAAAACATATGTTATCAGATATTATCAGATTTAAGATCATATATATGTGTGTATATTATTAAATAGATTAGGTGTTGACCAAGTGATGGGCAGTGGATCCTCGAGTTGTTAGCGACACTCGCTTGATGAAGAGTAGAAAGAGTAAAGTTGATCTCTGTTCACATCTTTAGATGGAACCCCTGGCTGCCACCAATTTCATTAAAAAAAAAAAACGAAAAAAGGAAAAAAGAAAAGAGAAAAGTTTTCATTCTTCAATTATTTTTTTTTTTGATTATTTATTTCAGCCAATATTCTGAACCATATTTACCTTTTGCACCTCCTTATTTTGACCTTAGACAAGTCCGGAAAAGCATATGTAAGACTTTTCAAACCCACCGATTTTGAAAATATTTAGGGACACAAAAATCACGCACTCCTGATACCTCTTGCTTTTTCTTCACACGTTATAATTTAATTTTTATAATGAAATCCCATACGAACTTACGCTAATAAGATTTTAGAGTTCACTTATGAGTACGCCGTTTGTTGTAATCGTTAATGGTTTTTTAATCAATTAGAGATTAACATATAAATAGTTAATAGTTTTTTTAATTAATTATAGATTAACATATAAAAATGCATAGAATCTCATATTATAATCAATAGGTGTTAAGAGTTTAATTGTATTATCAGTTAAAAAGGTATATAAATAATAATCTCAAATATAAATATAAAGCTTAAGTCCCTAACCCTCAGGAAAGATTTAAAAAAAAAAAAACATACGAGACTGATCCTATACTACATGTAAAAGTAGAATGAACAAAATTGATATTTATTCTGTGACACCTCTCATTGTTTTATGTAATACGAAGGACTGATCCTTCATGAAAGACCCTTTTTGAAGCTAAATGTGAAAGACTGCAGCCTAATTTAATTGATATGTTTCTTATCCAAAAAAAAAAAAAAAAAAAAAACTTGGCAGATATATTCCATTTCTCTTTCATAGGTACACTAGTCAGATTGCTTTTAAAAAACTAATAATAATAAAGTGCATCCCGGGACACCTAATTTTGTATAAAATTATAAGTTGAAAATTCAAAGAAACTTTTCCAAAATATCCGTAGTATATATTGAGTATTGATAAATCGGTTAGAGACGGATTAAGTGACCGACTATTCAACATAAGTTAAGGCGCTCTAATTTTCTTATGTATTGGTAATGGTTGATATAATTCAACGATAATCAAAGGCGAGAGAACCGGAAAAGACAAATTTACATGTCATTGTTGATATAAAAAATTAACACTAGATTAATTTAATATTAAATTAAATTAAAATTAATTAAAATTTATGTCATGT
This sequence comes from Ficus religiosa, assembly GCA_024759925.1. Classification (NCBI taxonomy): domain Eukaryota; kingdom Viridiplantae; phylum Streptophyta; class Magnoliopsida; order Rosales; family Moraceae; genus Ficus; species Ficus religiosa. The sequence goes on along the minus strand of JAFMPE010049987.1, from coordinate 37,979 downwards.
TGATTAAAAGTTAAGAATTTGTGTCAGGTTAATTAATAGATAAAAAAAAAGTGATTACTAAGGTAATTTTCTCATATTTCAAAAGATTTGTGCACAAATCTCAATCTAAATTTAGAACCCAAAAAGAAAAAGAAAAAAAAAAAAAACTCATCCCTCCAAGTCTAATAATGTTAGACAACAACAAAATTAGTGAAAACATCGGCGACCTAATTAGCTTCCATGAAAGAATGAGAATACCAAATGTTATGGAATATACCTTTTTCTTAGTAGTGGAGCCAACCATATAGTAGCGAAGTCAATCTATTAATTCAGGAGAGAAAAAACCCAAATAACATATTTAAAGACTATAATTTAAAATAATAGCACAATTTTTAAAGATTAGTAAAATATAGTATATCAATATTGATTATACACAAAAATACTGAAATTACCCCTATAATTCCTCTCCCATCTCTTTTCTGTTCTACTGCAACTCACTCTCTTTGACATAATTGGCTCCAATACCATTGTGAGAACCTATTATTATTTATTCGTATAAATATTATTTATTAAAAAATTTAAGGATTTACTAATAAAAATACATTATAATTTATTATTTTTAAAAAACTTGGTATAGTTTTAAAAAATATCTATAAAATATGTATTACATTATCATTTTTCTTAATTTAGTGTGACGTACGGTAAATGATGAAGTTTTTCGGCAGTTTTATCCAATTTTTTGTGAGGTAAAATGAGAGAAATGAAGGGGTAAAAAAGGAAATATGAGCCAAAAATCAAAAGGGGCAGATTCCAGAACGTTTTACCAGTACTACTTTTACTTTTGTAGTGACTATCATTGAATATAGAGCAGAAATTAATGTGACAAAGCTGAGTTCATACGTCACTTTATGCAGCTCAATTACCCTGCCTTTCATGGCCTATAGTTTATATTATGTTTGTGGTTGAGTTTGCCGTGCCTGTAACTCTCGAAGAATGGTCGAAAATTAGAAATACGACCACGTGATACATATATACACACATATATATATGTATTGATATATTAAATTATTTACAATTCTTTTCTTGCTTTTCTTCCACGAAATAAACTAACCCATTTGGTATAAGTAGTATTTACAAAGCGAGAGGGTGATCCCATTTGAGCTTTGGATTTGAAAAAAACAAAAAAAAACCTCTCGTTTGCTTTTTCGTGAAAAGTCTTCCTCTTCCATCCAGTGGTCCAAGTGGTGGGTCAGTGTCTTGAAGTAGGTATTTTGTTGAACATGATCGAAAGTTTTGAATGACGTTATACACAGCCTGGATTCAGCAAAAACAAAATCTCCTCCTTTGCCCAAAAAAAAAAAAAAAAAAAAAAAAAATCTTAAACCACACAGCATGAACTATGCCAAAACTCTCCTCAAATCACTGCTCCAGATCCTTATTCTTCACTATTGCTCTGCTTCAGACAGCTTAGCCTTTAACCAGTCATTCAAAGACGACGGCTCTGTTTTGGTCTCTAATGGGGGAACTTTTGTTCTGGGATTCTTCAGCCCTGCAAAATCTTCTAGCTCTAGGTATCTCGGAATCTGGTTCAACTTCTCTAAAGAAACTGTTGTTTGGGTAGCGAACAGAGACAGTCCCATCAACGACAGCTCCGGAGTTCTGTCTTTCGATCCTCAAGGAAACCTCGTACTCTTGAATGGGTTGAACATCTCTCTCTGGTCGGCCAACGTTTCGGTCTCGTCCGCTAGCGACGTCGCGGCGCGAATCTTGGATCTTGGAAATCTGGTTTTGGTTAGAAATGGAGAGACTATATGGGAGAGTTTTGATCACCCGGCGCATGCTCTGCTTTCAGGCATGAAGTTGGGACTCGATTTCCGGAAGAGTCTGAATCGAGTCGTAAAGTCTTGGAAGTCGCCGGAGGATCCGGGGACGGGGAATTGCTCGTTGATAATGGATACTAAAGGTTCTCCTCAGCTGATTCTGTACAAGGATCGAACCAAATGGTGGCGAGCCGGCCACTGGAACGGCCTACAGTGGGGAGGCATCCCGACTTTGAGCAGCTTACCTCGCAGCAATCTTTTCGGCATCAATTTCACCGATAATCAAGACGAGATCACGGTAGTGTGGAGCGTCCTCGACCCTTCGATCTTCACTTACATAATCATCGACGACTCTGGATTCATCCGGCAGTTTGCCTGGCAGGGACAGCAGTCCCCCAAGTGGGTGGAAATCTACACTGCACCGGTCGACAACTGCGACCAATACGCTCGGTGCGGGCCATACGGGAAGTGCGACCCCTACAACGTCACCGGGTACGAGTGCGGGTGCCTCCCGGGGTACGAGCCCGTGTCGCCGCACAACTGGGCGCTGAGAGATGGCTCCGACGGCTGCAAGAGAAGAGAAGGGGCCCCTCTAATGTGCGATAATGGCGAAGGGTTCGTTAAGATTGAGAACCTTAAGGTTCCGGACGCTGCAGATGCGGTGGTGGACCGGAATTTGGGGTTGAAAGAGTGTCGGGAGGAGTGTCTGAGGAACTGCTCGTGCTTGGGGTACGGCGTTGCGGATGTGAGGAATGGAGGAACTGGGTGTATGAGATGGTATGGCAAATTAATGGATATCAAACAGTTTATACAGGGAGGACAAGAGTTGTACGTCCGGGTAGATTCGATTGAACTAGGTAATTTTTTGGGCTTTTTTGTTTTGTTGTTGCTTCAACGACGAAATCTTGTACCTTCTCTAGTCTCTCCTGTTTAGATTATGTTGTTTTATTTATTTATTTATTTATTTATTATTATTATTATTATTTTTTCTGTTTTGACAGCTAACTATGAGAATTCCGACGGGCTCTCGACGAAATGGATAGTGGTGATTGTGGTAGTCGGAGCTGCTGCTACATTACTCCTCGTTGCCTCTGTTTTGTACTGGCTGAAGAGAAGGAAGAAAAAAGGTTTGTCCAATTTTGCAGTTTAGTCTGTTCAACTTTTCATTTACTGTTCAGATTTTGATCCAAGTGCTGAATTACTGTTCTTAATATCACTAATATCGGAAGAAGTCTTTTCTTTTTAATCTTAAATTGCTGCTAAATTTGTTCTGTTTTGCATCTTGATGAGCATTGGCTTACTTTGACTACTTGATCTTGGATATAATTCTCTCTTGGTACAATTTTTCAGTCGGATTGAATAAAATGAGAAGATTTTAACAACCAACATTTGTAACTTTGATTGATGATCTCAGGAACTGAAGGGCATGTCCTCAGACAACCAGCGACATTGTTCAATGATGTTTCGGCTAGGTCAACTGGATTTGAAGATTCTCCGAGTAAGACAGGTGGAGGAAAAACGGATGTACGTTTCTTTGATTTAAGCACCATTGTCGATGCCACCAACAACTTTTCGAATGCAAATAAGCTAGGACAAGGGGGCTTTGGCTCCGTGTACAAGGTATTTTCTGCGGCATACCATCTTATGAACAACAAGAATGAATCTAGCAATGATGTTCTTCTGATAGCAAACATACTAATCTTGTGAGACAACTTCAGGGTGTTCTAGCTGACGGACAGGAGCTAGCTGTCAAAAGATTGTCGCAATTCTCAGGGCAAGGTGTAGAAGAATTTAAGAACGAGGTTCTTCTGATAGCGAAACTTCAGCACAGGAATCTTGTGAAGCTTCTTGGCTGCTGCATTCACGGAGAAGAGAAGATGCTAATCTACGAATACATGCTGAACAAAAGCTTGGATTTAATACTATTTGGTATGCTATCTTCTATATCACTGTCAAACTCTTTCTACTCTTTTAATGAACTTCACTTGATAATTGCCTTCTTCCAAAGTGTAGTTAGATAGAGGTTTCATGTTTCGATGTAGACAAAAACAAAAAGTCAATGTTGGATTGGAGAAAGCGTTCCCAAATTATTTTCGGGGTTGCTCGAGGGCTCCTATATCTGCATCAGGATTCAAGACTAAAGATCATCCACAGGGACCTGAAAGCAAGCAATGTTCTACTCGATGCCACAATGAACCCCAAAATTTCAGACTTCGGTATGGCTAGAATGTTCGGAGATGACCAAATAGAGGCAAACACAAACAAAGTGGTTGGAACATAGTAAGTTTCTCTCCCCTCCTGGCCAAATACACTAGCTATAAACCAAATAACAAGGGACTTAATACTCTCTTCCCTGTTATGTCATTGCAGTGGATACATGTCACCAGAATATGCAATGGAAGGGCTATATTCAATAAAGTCTGACATTTTTAGCTTTGGGGTTCTGACCTTGGAGATTATAACTGGCAAGAAAAACAGCAACTTCAACGAAGTGTCCTCTCTTAATTTGGTTGGACAAGTAAGCAACAAGATAATTCTCTGCACGAATCTTTTCACTTTTTGTATATCTCGAACCCTGGTGATATTTAGATTGTCATCCTCCAAAACTGCATTTTTTTTCAGGTATGGGACTTATGGACAGAAGGGAAAGCTTTGGACATAGTTGACGAATCATTGGGTCAGTCATATCCCAATAATCAAGTCCTGAGATGGATTCATATCGGTCTCTTATGTGTGCAAGAGCTTGCGGCAGATCGACCACCAATGCTAGACCTTTTATTCATGCTGGGTAATGAGACTCCTCTTCCATGTCCTAATAGACCGGCCTTCGTTTACAAAAACTCTGGTAGCGATACCTCAACATCTCGAGGAGTTTCTGTAAACAACATAACGGTTACCGTGATGGAAGCGCGATGAAGATTCAGGCTTTGCTTTTTAAAGTTTTGCCTCATGTTATATTCGAAATTCATTTCGCAGCAGGGCATTTTTCTCGCCTTGTTCTGTTCCGGTCAGAAATGTGCATCAGAAGAGCTCTAAATTGCTAAAGATTAGTTGCCATAGATGAGTTACACATTATAGCCTTTTTTTTTAAAATAAATTTTGGGGTAAATAACCTCATAGCTAATTTGCTAATTAAACTTTTGTGCTCTAGATTGTGCATACTTGACATGTTAAACCAATCCTGTTGAGCAAAAATTCTAAATCTTAAAGAGTATTATCTTCTCACTAATTATCACATTTTCATATTGATCATCTTCAAGATCCCACAAAGCAACTCCTTTCCTCTTCTTCAACTACAAATTGAAACGTTCAATTTGAGTCATACAAATAGGTTGTGACAGTGGGAAACCTCACCTCTTAAAGTTAATTTTTTGGGTTTATAAGGGCTCAATATCATACAATACTAGAATCAGAACCAATTTAGTCAACAAGTCTCAACCTGATTTAAGATAAACGAGTTGATAATTATCCGATTTAGCTTTTTTGCTTCCAGTCACTTCGATGCACTTGTATCCTTTAGCACTGTTCCTGTTGATTTCATGTAGATGTCATTGTGGCACTCCCAACTTACGTCACTTAAAAAAAAAAAAAACATAAGGTTACCTTTCAAAAAAAATTAAAAGTCTTAAGCCTAAAAATTTGAGCATAAGATTCATGAGGTCCCAAATCCAATATCTTAATTGACTAGATCAACGACAAAAACTATGACTGTTTCTGGTTATGCTGATTTGAGAAGAAACATAAAATATAAAATAAGATCATTTAAAAGAGTGTCTATGTTGATTATATTATAATTACTTTAGTAATTCATACTGATTAATGCGTCATAAAATAAGACCATTCAAAAACGTCTCTATTGATCACATTATGTTGATGCATGGATCTGCTCAGAGTATGGAGTGCCGTATCTAAACCTATTCGGCGCGTTCTTGACGGAAACGGCCGGCCGGCTATGCCCGAGTATATACTCCGACCACCTGCACACGCCGAGAACACCACTAGCCGGATACACTCCATTGTCGCGGAGGTGGTGGCCGCGTACTCAGAACAAGCCGGCGCTCTGGGTACCCCCCAAGGTTCTGCCCACCTACCGCCGCACCACGTCACATCGCCGCCACTGCCCCCATCCTAACAAGGGCCATCTCCGTCATCACCGGCACAGTGATAGCCTAGTGCCCCCGGCACTCGAGCTAGGACACGTGGCGGTCGTTCGTTGGGGCCCCAGCCATTGTAGGCCTGAGGCCTATGAGCCCCATTAGGCACCCATTATAGCCGGTCCAACTAGGCCTCCGCGAAAGCCCGGATCCGTAAGAAGCTCCTATAAATAGACGGCAGTCCCTCCAAACTAGGTATGGTCATTTTTTCCTTGCCAAAGCTCTGCCTCTCCCTTCGCTCATCAGTTCCCCGACTGACTTAGGCATCGG
>JAFMPE010049987.1:1101-31731 GCA_024759925.1 Ficus religiosa | reverse complement strand
AGGTATGGTCATTTTTTCCTTGCCAAAGCTCTGCCTCTCCCTTCGCTCATCAGTTCCCCGACTGACTTAGGCATCGGAGTGCCCGTGGCAGACACCACACCGGTGTTCCCATCATTCCGAGGTGCTTTCGTTTTGCAGGTGATCGACGGCGGAGCGACTGACCGGTACTGACCGGACTACCCGACCACAATGGGTGTTGTTGCCGGAGCTGTTTTCGGCATCAACACATTATTCTAACTTTGTTGATTCATACTGACTGATTTTGGTAATTCATCAGATTAACGTGTCATAAAATAAGATCATTCAAAAGAGTGTCTCTATCAATCATATTATGCTAACTTTAGTTATTCATACTCATTAACGCATCATAAAATAAGATCATTTAAAAGAGTGCTTCTGTTGATCGCGTTATACTGACTTTGGTACTTCATATTGATTAATGTGTGATTAATGTGTCGTAAAATAAGATCATTCAAAAGAGTGTACATGTAGATCATATTATACTAACTTTGGCACTTAATACTGATTATCGCGTTCCATTTTTTAGGATATTTTAATGGCCTAAATCATACTGTTTTGGCGGCGTTAATTAATTTAAAATAACAGAGTTAATAGTGTCACATGTCAGCAGTCTTTTTCAAGGGCACTTTAAGTCAATTAGGCTGGGCCTCGCATATTAATAAGCTCACCTGCCTGCCTAACTGCCTCTGCCTCTGCCTCTGCCTCTGCCTCTCTTCCTGCTCTGTTTTTATCAGATTTTTGTAATCTGAATTAACCACGCTCGTCTATCAGAGTATTTAGATCTGATCGTTTCCACTTTTTAATAGCATGAGTTCTCTTGCAGCGTTTTTGAATTCATTTCTAATCCTCCTAATTCTACCATGTACCTCTTCCCTTGATTCCATTACTTCAAGCCATCCCATCAGAGACGGCGACGTTTTGGTCTCCGGCCGACAGACCTTCGCTCTCGGCTTTTTCAGCTCTGGAAACACTCGCTACCGCTATGTCGGAATTTGGTACTATAGAGTTCCTGAGAAAACCGTTGTTTGGGTTGCAAACAGAGACAATCCCATCAACGGTACCTCTGGAATCTTAACCATCGATAGTCATGGAAGCCTTGTCATCTACGGCGAAAACCGAAAGTCTCCTATTTGGTCAGCAAATGTCTCGGTTTCATTGGCAAACAGTTCCGTGGCTAAGCTATTAGACGTCGGGAATTTAGTTTTGTATGTTAATGATGCAAGCCAGAGTGTTCTGTGGCAGAGCTTTGATCACCCAACACACACCTTGCTTCCTTTTATGAAACTTGGGCTGGACCGGAAGTCCGGTTTAGACCGGTTCCTAACATCCTGGAGGTCGATGGATGACCCGGGGACCGGCAACTGCTCTTTGCGGATTGACCCGAGCGGGCATCCACAAGTGGTCTTGTATAAAAATGGGGCTCCAAAGTGGCGGGGCGGACCTTGGACCGGGTCTAGATTGAGCGGTGTACCCGAGATGACACCCAATTTCATCTTCAACATTAGTTTTGTAGACAACCAAGATGAAGTCTTCATCACTTATGGTATTCTCAACGATACGATTTTCTCTAGGATGGTAATAGATGAAGCCGGAGCCATTCATAGATCCACGTGGCATGATCAGGTCCGCCAATGGGTAGAGTTTTGGTCCGCGCCAAGAGATTTATGTGATGAATATAAGCAGTGCGGGGCAAATGGTAATTGCGATCCGTCCACCGCGAATAAGTTCGAGTGCACGTGCCTACCAGGGTTCGAACCCACATCTCCCCGGGATTGGTACTTGAGAGACGGGTCCGGTGGGTGTGCTAGGAAGAAAGGGGTTGGCACGTGTGGTAGTGGAGAAGGGTTCGTGATGTTAACACACATGAAATTGCCTGACACTTCAAAGACACGAGTGGAGATGAATTTGAGTTTGGAAGCGTGCAGGCAAGAGTGCCTAAGGAATTGTTCCTGCACGGCCTACACAAGTGCGGATGATAGAGGGGGAGGAACCGGGTGTTTGATGTGGTACGGTGATCTGGTTGACACGAGGACTTATTCAAATGCGGGACAAGATCTTCATGTCCGAGTTGATTCAACTACATTAGGTACATCTAATAAAACAATTAGTACTCTTTACAGCAAAACCAAAATTTTATTTTTGTTTATAGTTTACCTCTAGAACTCAACTATTTAGTGCTTGCTATTAAACTAACAAAAATCAGTTGCCTTAGGCCCAATAGGCTAGCTCCTATATAGCGGGCAACATATTAAATGCTCTCTATAAAGACAGGTTAATGATGTTTTTAATAGCGTTTTCAGTTTTATGACATCAAAAAAAAAAAATTTTTCCTTCTTCCATGTAGCCGAATATGCGAAAAAGTCGAAGAGTTCTTGGAGCAAGGCGGGAAAGTTGGCAATTCCATTGGGTTCTGTTGTTGTGTTGTCTCTCGTGCTGTTTGCAATTTGGTGGGCAAAGAGGAAGAGAAAAGGTACACAATTTTCCTCCTCTCCATTTTCTTTAACATATATGTATGTATACACGTTGAAAGAGGTGACCAAAATGATCACCTCAGGTAATTTCTTCTTTTTCTTTTTTTCCAAAGAACATACTCTAAGCTCTACTAGACTTCAAGAACTTTCGTAATGAACTATAGTGGAAACTAGTTTGACTAAAAATAAATATATGTTCTCTTCTGTGTGTAGCTAACAGCTTGGATATAAATTAAACTAAAATTGAGACACTTTCAAGTGTTGTGAAAATGGATTACATATGTCATTTCACACACTCACACAAATAACGATTGCTGAACAAATGGTACAAAACATGATCACATATTGTGTTCGTACGTGTTCCGTGACAGTGAAAGAACAGAAAAACATGTCTCTCTTCATGAGTGTTACTACGAGTCCAAACCACTCCGAAGTTTCGCTAAAAAACGAGCTTGATGATAGTAGAAGAGGTACAGAGTTGCTGTTCCTCGATCTGAACACTGTAGCTGCCGCCACTGACAGTTTCTCTTTTCATAACAAACTTGGAGAAGGTGGTTTTGGCTCCGTTTATAAGGTACTTACTAGTCCTTTCTACAATGTTTCATATGCAGTACTTGACTACATCAGTGGATATATGAATTCATTGACACATTTTTGTACTTTATATGTATATATCAAGAACTAATGCAGAAAATATCTCAGTTTTGAACATCTTGAAAGAATACCAGCGTACCATATTGACATGAGTGAAATTTGGACTGTGAGTTCAGGGTATGACCAAGGGGGGAAAGGAAATAGCGGTAAAAAGACTGTCAAAGCATTCCGGGCAAGGGGTTGAAGAGTTCAAGAACGAAATTATGCTGATTGCAAAACTTCAACACAGGAACCTTGTGAGGCTGTTAGGTTGCTGCATTGAAGGAAAAGAGAAGATCTTAATCTATGAATACATGCCAAACAAAAGCTTGGACTATTTCATTTTTGGTATGATTATGCGTTTTTTTTTTAACTTACTCACAAATTCGACATTCAAAAGCAGTCCGATTTTCCTATTCCAGAACAGATCATGTTCACACCAGTAAGTACAAGAATAACTAAATTAATGTTTCCCAACTATGTGCTCAGATGAAGATAGAAGGAAATTATTAGACTGGAGAAAACGCTTTGACATAATATGTGGAGTTGCTCGAGGGATGTTATATCTTCATCAAGATTCAAGATTAAGAATCATTCATAGAGATCTAAAAGCCAGTAATGTTCTCCTAGATTCTACTATGAACCCTAAAATTGCAGATTTTGGCATGGCTAGATTTTTCGGAGGAGACCAAATTGAAGCAAATACAAATCGAGTGGTTGGAACCTAGTATGTGCCTTCATAAAAATTAAAATTTTTTTGAACTCTTTCTATCTCACTTATCACTGCATAATTTACAGAGTAGGAACCATAAAAAACTATAATAAAACAAGTTTATTGACATTTTTGTTATTGCAGTGGTTATATGGCGCCAGAATATGCTATGCAAGGGCGGTTTTCAATAAAATCTGATGTATTTAGCTTTGGAGTTTTGCTACTGGAGATCATCACTGGCAAGAAGAACACTAGTTATTACCACGAAGATCCCGACACAAATTTGGTTGGACATGTAAGTTCATACGAATTTACACAAACAACTATTGTCAAAAGATTTGCGCCTTGTTGTTCGATCATGACATGATGGCATAAACATTGTTTTAGGTATGGGATTTATGGAGAGAAGGAAAAGCCCTGGAAATAATGGATTCATGTTTGGATGAATCATTTGCCGGTGAAGCCTTGAGATGCACAGGTATCGGGCTGCTGTGCCTCCAGGAGTTTGCAGAGGATCGACCGACCATGTCGGCGGTTGTTTTCATGTTGGGTAATGATTCAGCTCTTCCTACTCCCAAACAGCCTGCATTTGTTTTCAAAAGAAGTACTTACACAAGTGGAGACCGGTCAACCAGTGAAGGAGCCAACTCTATAAATGATGTGACATGTTCTATCGTAGAAGCTCGTTGAAGGACCGATGCCTAGCTCATGCTGCATTCGTACTGTTAAGTTAGTTTTGGTTGCTGACGTGGTCTTCTAAGGTTTATGTGTGTATCTGTGTGTGTGTGTATATGCACATATATGTTGGTTCTTTTACTCCTCCTCGAGCATGATTAGACGACAGGGAAGGTACACATCGTTTGATCAAAATATCATTATTTTCAGAAATAGGATTATGTTATTTTTTATTTTTTATTTTTTTGTGACAAATAAAGTATCTACATGGACATAAATATAGTCAAGATGATTTTATAGTATCTACGGCTTTCCTTGATTTTTTTTTTAAAACTTGTATGCGTGTATTCAGAAATCAAAGAAAACATGATTGTATGCATAGTCCTATGTAAAAGATGAAAATTTTGAATCTCCAAATCTAAGGCTCCGTTTAACATTTAATCTCAAACTAAAATTTTCATCTCAGTTTTTATCTTTTTCTGAAAAAGTTTTTTTCCTTTTCTGAAAAAGTTTTTTCTCTTTTCTGAAAAAGTTTTTTTGTCTTTTCTAAAAGTCAACAAAAATTACTATTGAAATTTAAAATTTCCAACTCAAATTCATTTACCAAACGGATCCTTAATTGTAAAATAATAATTAAAAAAAAAAAAAAAAAGAAACCAAAGAAAACAAGTCAATAGGCTATTGTGAGGTAAAGGAAATATGACCAGAACTAATTGAATTTCATCCAAGTGGCTCTTAGTGGGGTCCAAGCATTGAAAGTCTTGCAAGTTTTAGTCTACGTTCATTAATTGATGCGATGTTTAAAGAACTTGTAAATTCTAATGTGTTTGGAAAAAAAAAAACCAAAAATTATAAATACTAGCTATAACATTAACATACAACTTTGGACTATCATTCCCATTTTTTTTTTCCTTTTTTCCAGCTGAAAAAAAAAAAGACTACCATTCACACCTTTTTTTTTTTGGGTACAAACTACTTCCTGTATCAAATCTAGCGACCTGTGTGATATAAGCAGCTTTATTTTATTTTTAAATTAATGCTCTATTTGTTGGAAAATGCACGCTTATTAGAATTTTTTAAGAAATTTTTTTTTTCAAAATAAATAAAATTAATTAGTATCGAAATGAAAGGAAAAAATATTTAAAAAATAAAGAAGTTCGGAATCTAATCTTAACAGCAAACTTAACAGAAATTAAAAATAATAAAGAAATAGCATCTAAGAAAGGTAAATGAACCCAATCAAAAGGTGTTTTTATTTGTATATCTTAAAATATTTTTCTTTTTGAATACGAAGTTTATAGGCATTTTTTTTAATCCCTTCCAAAATTAGCAGTTTTGTCTCCTTGTAAATATTGAGTTCCATCAATTTCTCTAAGATCATGATCTCCACTTCTTTTGAACAAGTGCATAATTAGTGTTTTTCTCTGTAGGCGTGATGTTTTTAGAGGTTGGAACCTCTACATCAACTCTGGACGTGAAGATTTTATGCAAGTTACTTACTAAGTCTCCGTCTCCATTTGGTAAACCATCTTCTTCAACTCAAAATTTTTATCTCAGTTTTTGTCTTTTTTGAAAATTCAACAAAAATTATAACTAGTCTTTAAAAAATCATCGAACTCAAACTTAAAAATTTCAACTCAAACTATAACTCAAACTTAAAAGTTTCTATTACTACGGGTCCGTTTGGTGAATGAGTTTGAGTTAAAAATTTTAAGGGGGTGTTTGGTGAATGAGTTTAGTTTAAGATTTTTAAGTTTCAATAGTAATTTTTTAGAAAAGACAAAAAACTTTTTTATAAAAAAACAAAAACCATGATAAAAAAAGTATAATTTAGTTCAAAATGAACTAACAACCAAACGGGTCCAAATTTCAATAGTAAATTTGTGTTGACTTTTTAGAAAAGACAAAAATTTTTTCAGAAAAGATAAAAATTTTTTTTAGAAAAAGATTAAAACTAAGATGAAAATTTTAAGTTTGAAATGATAAATCAAACATCCAATACGTATTGATATTAAACAACTTGAGTAAAGAAGTATATTAGACCAGAATCAATCAAACAAGTGGTTCACGCCATGAAAAAAACAAGTGGTTGAGCATATAGTATATGTACGTATGCATTAAAGTTGATGTTGATGTTCATGCGCTAGTAAACACAGACGGGCTAACCATTCGTGCAAGAAAAGACAAGGTCAATATCTTGAGAAATAATTAACTTACTTCTGAAAAATATTAGATCAGCAAAAATATTTTAAAAAGACCAAAAATTTCATTACTTTTGTTAAACCATCACACAGCTGTATGACTGAGGACAGTTGAAACACACACTCTAATTGAAATTTTCAAAATATTTTAACTAAAAATAAGTAAATAATTGAAAATTTCAAAATATTTTAATTAAAAATAAGTAAATAATTAAAATTGTGTATTTAGTTAAAAATAAATTTTGATAATTTTAAAATATAAAAATTTAAAATGTGTTTAGGAAAAAAAAAAAATCACAACGTTTCAGTGTTATTAATAAGTCTCAAGATTTATTCTATAAATAACAAGATTAAAAGAGATGATATAACATAAATTTCCCCTATTTTCATCAGGAAAAAAAAAAATATATATATATACACACACACACACACACACACACACACACAAACAATAAAATTTATGCAACAACATCTAATTTCCCTAATTTAAGTAACATAACTCCTCGATTATTTGTACATAGTTTTAGTGGTACTTAAAGTGAACATAACCGTCCATAAACAGTAAACCATGAAATCTTTTGAAGCGTTTTTGACAGTAATATTGATCATCTTCCTAGATCCACCCTTGAGCATCTCCCTTGTCCTTGAAACCATCACACAAAACAGCCCCATCCGCGATGGCGACGTTTTGCTCTCCGGCCAAAAGACCTTCGCCCTCGGCTTCTTCAGCCCCGCCAAGTCCCGCTTCCGTTACGTCGGGATCTGGTACAACAAAGTCCCCAAGCAAACCGTCGTCTGGATCGCAAACAGAGACAATCCCATCAATGATACCTCCGGAGTCTTGGCCATCAACAGCCATGGACGCCTCATCATCTATGCAAAAAACCAAAACTCTGCTCTTTGGTCAGCAAATGTCTCGGTTTCTTCCGAAAAAGGTAGTTCTGCTTTCGTAGCTAAGCTTTTAGATATCGGAAATCTCGTTTTGCTTCAGAATAACAGCACTGGCCAGAGCTATGTTACATGGCAAAGCTTCGATTATCCGACAAACACCTACCTCCCTTTCATGAAGCTTGGGCTGAACCGGAAATCCGGCCTTGACCTGTTCATAACATCTTGGAAGTCGGCTGACAACCCGGGAACCGGGAATTGCACGTACCGGATGGACCTAACCGGTTACCCGCAAATGCTTGCGTACAAGAATCGGGTTCCGTTTTGGCGTGCAGGTTGGACCGGCCCCAGATGGAGTGGTGTACCCACAATGATAAACAGGTTCGTCTACAACGCCAGCTTTGTGAACAACCAAGATGAGATCAGCATCACGTATGCAACCATTAACAACTCGAATTCGGTTTTCTTGAGGTTCGTGATAGAAGAATCGGGAACTATGCAGCAGTCCATGTGGCATGATCAGCGTCGGGAGTGGGTCGAATTCTGGAACGCGCCAAATGATTTGTGTGACAATTACGGGAGGTGCGGCGGAAATGGAAATTGTGATCTGTCCGATGTGAGCCGGTTCGAGTGTGTGTGTCTACCTGGGTTCGAACCCCGGTCGCGTACAAGTTGGGACTTGAGAGACGCGTCGGGTGGGTGCAAGAGGATGCGAGCGGGCTCACACATGTGTGAAGATGGACAGGGGTTTTTGAAGGTGACACGTGTGAAGTTACCCGATACGTCGAACGCACGTGTGGAGATGGGTTTGAATTTGAGAGAGTGCGAGAAGAAGTGCTTGAAGGATTGCAATTGCACGGCTTACACAAGTGCAGGTGAGACTACGGACGGAGTCGGGTGCCTTTCGTGGCACGGCGATTTGCTTGACATCAAAACTTATACCGATGCGGGGATGGATCTATACATACGAGTGGATGCAACTACATTAGGTAAAATCACCATTAATTATTTATCCAATTTTGTTGCACATTATTGACCATGATAACAATCTAGCATGCAAACAAAAGTACATATACATTCTCAAATCTCATAATAACTTTATGGTGTAAAAGGCTTTTAATGTCGATTAAAAAATGGACATTGAAACCATTTAAAAAAAGCCCCTGAGTCAATTTTATTTAAAATCGTTGTACATACTCATAAATTACGATCACAACACTTTGAACACCGTTCTAACCCTTTTTTTTTTTTTTAAATAATCTGTGTAGCTCAATATGTGAAGAAATCGAATGGTTCAATCAGCAAAATGGGGAAGCTAACAATTTTGCTGTGTTCTGTTGTACTGTTTTTTGTCTTGGTTCTCGTAGCACATTGCTTGACAAAGAGGAAGAGAAGAGGTAAAAGGGATTACTCTGTTTCGCTTTCTATTTTCATTCTGCAGTTGTGTTCACCTCATCACTCTTGCATCTAAATAAGTACTTCTATTTGTTTTCCTCATACCAAGAATTATGTTTTAAATGCTTAATGACAGTTAAAGTAAGGAAAAGCAAAGATTTGTTTGGTGACACCTTAGGCCTAAAGTACATGGAAGAGGCGGGGCTTGACGATGGTACAAACGATTCAGATGTTCCGTTGTTTGATCTACATACAATTGTTGTAGCCACATCCAATTTCTCTCCTGATAACAAACTTGGACAAGGTGGCTTTGGCTCAGTTTACAAGGTAATCTTCCTTAAAATAAGTGTCTTAAATTTTGTAAATACTTCCTAACTTAATTTCTTAACGCTTTTTTGTCTTTTGAAGCTTAAGGCAGTACGAATTGAAACAAGATTATCTAGAAGCATAGATAATAATCATTGAGCATCCATAATAGTTTCAATTTCAGTCTTGCAAATATGCTGAAGAGTTTCGAAGTCAAATTTGGATTATGGTTGCAGGGTCAGCTATCAAATGGAAAGGAAATTGCGGTGAAACGACTATCAAAGTGCTCTGGTCAAGGAAATGAAGAGTTCAAGAATGAAGTCATACTAATTGCAAAACTTCAACACAGGAACCTTGTGAGGATTTTAGGTTGCTGCTTTGAAGAAAAAGAGAAGATGATAGTCTACGAGTACTTGCCAAACAAAAGCTTGGATTGTTTAATTTTTGGTATGGCTTCTTCAGCTTTTACTTTTGAAATCGCCGCATGAAACAGAATTTGAAGCAAGGCATGAGTGCTTAATCTCAATAAGTTACCAACTTTAATATTTGATCAGATGAAGAGAAAAGGAAATTGTTAGACTGGAGAACGCGCTTTGACATAATCTACGGAGTTGCTCGAGGGATGTTGTATCTTCATCATGATTCTAGATTAAGAATTATTCATAGAGATTTAAAAGTCAGCAATATTCTCTTGGATGCTAATATGAACCCAAAGATTGCGGATTTTGGCATGGCTAGAATATTCGGAAGGGACCAAATTGAAGCAAATACAAGACGCGTTGTTGGAACCTAGTAAGTGGTGTGAACTGAAAAATGTTTTTAAAACATTATCATATTCAGTCAGTCCTTAGTAGAGCATAAATGTGAAAACATGTACTGAATAATACTAACTCTAATATTTCATGTCATAGTGGATATATGTCACCAGAATATGCTATGGAAGGGCGGTTTTCCATAAAATCAGATGTATATAGCTTCGGAATTTTGCTACTAGAGATCATTACTGGCAAGAAGAATGCTACCTATTACCGCGAGAATACCGACACAAACTTGGTTGGACATGTAAGTTCCTACAAGTTCATATTTAAACTCCTCTTATCAAAAGTTCCACGCTTGGTCTCTTATTTAACCATGACATGTTGACATAAACATTATTTTAGGTATGGGAATTATGGAGAGAAGGCAAAGCCTCAGAAATAGTGGATTCATGTTTGGATGAATCATTTGTTGGTGACGCTTTGAGATGCATCAACGTCGGGCTGCTGTGCGTACAAGAGTTTGCAGCGGATCGACCAAACATGTCGGCAGTTGTTTTCATGTTGAGTAATGATTCAGCTCTTCCTACTCCCAAACAGCCTGCGTTTGTATTCAAAAGAAGTACTTACACAATTACTAGTGAAGGAGCCAACTCTTTGAATGATGCGACATGTTCTGGGGTAGAAGCTCGTTGAAGGACTATGCATTTGGAAGGGATCATAATGCCAATTAACTTAATTAATCAGTCATCAGTAAATGCTCTTACAACTATTTAGAGCACTTCTATTATATAGCTGGCTCCGCATGATCCCCCGAGCAATTTTAAAATGCTAGCTTTTTCTTATTTTGCTTTGAAAAAACCAAATTTGGGTCAAAATGTTCATAATTTTTATTTTTATTAAGAGAAATTGCAAAAATAGAAAATGCACTAGACCAATGGAAAATTTATTACGTAAATAATATATTTACTATAACTGATAAATTTGTTATTTACTGTTATTTTTTTTACTATATATATTTCAATTATTTTAGTTAAAAATTTCCTTTTTCCTTCTTATCGAATTGAATGGAGGCGAGGTTCAAACTTCAAAGGAAGAAGAATTAAGTGACTTTGATGAATATTTATTATGTGGATATTATACGATCTATAAAGCAGATACGGATCAAAGTAAACCGAGTCTCGGAGGGGTTCGCGATATTTGAGAGCTTTTACAAGTTGCAGCATTGCATATCAGTCATCAGGATAGTGATATTTTAGAAAAATTTTGCCAAAAAATATATATATATATATGTATGTATATATATGTCTACAATGTAAGATCTCAGCCAGAAAAGTACCAACATGGACATAAACATAGTCAAGATGATTTTCTAGTATCTACGGCTTTCCTTTATTTATTTATTTTTTAAACCTATATGCGTGTATTCAGAAATCAAAGAAAACATGATTGTATAGTCCTATATAAAAATGCAAAATTTGAATCTCCAAATCTAATTTCTAAATAATCATGATAAAAGAAAAAAAAAAGAAAAGAAAAAGAAAAAGAAACCAAAGAAAACAAGTCAACGGTAAGGGTGATATGACCAGAACTAATTAAATTGCATCCAAGTGGGCCTTAGCGGGGTCCGAGCTTTGAAAGTCTTGCAAGTTGTAGTCTACGTTCATTAATTGATGCGTTGTTTAAAGAAATTGTGAATTCTAAGGTGTTTGGACAAAAATACAAAATTATAAATATTACGTGAACTTTTAGACTATCATCCACAATTTTCTTTTTTCTTTTTTTCTTTTTTTCTTTTTACCAGCAAAAAAAAAAAAAAGACTTTACCTTTTTTTTTTTTTTTTAATAAACAAGTACCTGCATCAAATCTAGCAACCTATATGATATTAACAACTTTATTTCATTTTCAAATTAGCGTTGTATTTGTTGGAAAATGCATGTTTGTTGCAATTTTTTAAGAAAATCGATTTTTTCAAATAAATAAAAATTATTGGTATCCGAAATCAAAGGAAAAAATATTTAAAAAATAAAGAAGTTCGGAATCCAATCTTAACAGCAAACTTAACAGAAAATAAAAATAATAAAGAAATAACATCTTAGAAAGGTTAATGAACCCAATCTTAAAATCTTTTTCATTTTAAATACGAAGTTTTTAGGCACTTTTTTTTTTCCTTCCAAAATTAGCAGTTTTGTCTCTTTGTAAATATTGAGTTCGGTCAATTTCTGTTAAGATCTTAAAATCATGATCTCCACTTCTTTTGAACAAGTGTATAATTAGCGTTTTTCTCCATCATCTCTGGACGTGAAGATTTTATACATACTATTTACTGAGTTTCTATTACTACATATTGATATTAAACAACTAAGTAAAGAAGTATATTGGACCAGACTCAATCAAACAAGTGGTTCAAGCCATGAAAAAAACAAGTGGCTGAACATAGAGTATATGCACATGTGCATTAAAGTTGATATTGATGTATTAGCAAACACAGACTGGTTAACCAATCGTGCAATAGAAGACAACATCAATATCTTGAGAAATAGTCAACTTAATAACATCTGAAAAAGATTAGATCAGCAAAAATGTTTTAAACACCAAAAATTTCATTACTTTTGTTAAACCATCACACAGCTGTTTGACTATGGAACATTTGAAACATACACGCCAATTGAAATTTTCAAAACATTTTGATTAAAAATGAGTAAATAATTGAAGTTGTGTATTTAGTTAAAAATAAACTGTGATATTTATGAAGTATAAAAATTTTAAAGTGTTCAAAAAAAAAAAAAAGAATTAGATCTTTCAGTGTTATTGATAAGTCTAGGATTTGTTCTATAGACAACAAGGTTAAGAGTCTTACATGTGCTCGATTTTAGTGTGCCGAAATATATTCTTGTTATCGAGTCTCAAGCATACATCTTTCCTTTTAAGCGTCATCAGATTTTACTGGTGGATCTGTTCTTATTAAAGGATTATGTCTCATGTAATATGGGGTTTCTTATGTTTGATATTTTTATATCTCCTTAGTGAGTTTAATAAAATTTCCTTTTAAAAAAAATACCAGCACTTTGGTACCTTTGGTATTTTCTAATTTAGAAATTAATTAACGTTATTCCTTCTATGTTTATATCTACAAAATCTAGTCGCATGTCTACTGATCCCATAAGAACATGCCCATAATAAGCAGTAAATAATGAAGAAGACGATTCTAAACTACATAAGAGACACATCGAGCGGGTGCGTGAGAAAGCGCAGAGCACGAGTGTGAAGGGACGGTGAAGGGTTTTTGAAGATGACCGACGTGAAGTTACCTGATGCGTCAAACGCATGTGTAGAGATGGGTTTGAATTTGAAAGAGTGCGAGGAGAAGTGCTTGAAGGATTGCAATTGCACAGCGTATACGATTACGGATGAGACCAAGGATGGTGTTGGATGCCTTTGAGTGGATCCAATTACATTAGGTACAATCATTGTCATATATATTTTTTTGTATATACTTTATATGTTTTAAAATCTCATTATTATTTTCATAATTTTAGAAAAACGTTACTTGTTATAATTTTAGTGTCTTGTATTAAAATTTACCGAATTTGTATTGATAGACATTGGGCTAACAACATAATATTCCTTTCGTTAAAGGAAATAAAGGTATTTTCTATTCTAACTTTAGCCCGTGGCTACACTTTTGGACTTTTTCACTAAAAATAATTACATAAAATGTCTTCTTTTCGGACCTAGTTTAAAATATGTCTTTTTTTTTTTCCATCGTATTGCATAAATAATGTCAATTTTTAGGAAAACAACGGCCACCTGTAATACCCGTTTTATCCTTTTATTATATTTAGCATCCTTTTTTCTAATTATGATTCATATTTTTTTTATTATTGTTGTATCTTTTTCTTGATAATCAATTTTTTATTCTAATAATTGTTTGCTATTTTGATTTAGGTTTTTTTTTCTATAAATATATTTCATAAGTATGATTTAGGTTTCTTATAAATCTATTATTTTAGTATGATTTAGGTTTTATGATAATTATAACATTATTATGATAATGTTTTTCTACTATTATTAATCTTCTTTTAATAGTTTAGTTTCTTAAGTTTAAATGTAGTATAAAATTGCTTATTCCTATTTATAGTAATTATCATCATGACATTTTCTTAAGTGTGGCATTTTTTAATTGACTATTATTTTATCAATTTTTTTTAGGTTTTAAAGTGTTTTGTATTTTTTCTTATAATAATTGTTTAATTCTTTATATACATTCACAATAAAATTTATCATAATGACTAATTATTTATTAATTATAATGATTTTCTTCGCATGTATATCATACAACTTACATAGGCTATATTCATTTTCTATTTATAATAAATCAAGTAAAATGGTCTTTTATTTTCCTTTTATAAAAAGACTTGCTTAATTAGCCTGACATTTTTTTAGAGAATTTTTCTTCACTTTTTTATTAATTCTTTGTTTGTTTATTTTCAATTTTCTATGAAAGGATAACGTGATGTATATGTAAGTATCAATTTGGATATTTATGTAAATAAATGAAAAAATAGACATTTTTTTTTTAACGATAACCTCCAATTTAGACATTCATTATAAATAACCTTTTCGGCTCTTAAGAGGATTTGAAGATAGTGTCCATTAGCATCCACCAAACCAAAGTCCAAACCCATGCCCCTTCATCAGTGTGATTTTGACTCCCTTTTTTTTTTTTTTTTTCTCCCTCCTAATATCCTCTTATGGTAACAACATTTAACATGGGAAATTATTATAAATAGAATTTTTACACGGCAAAAAAATTGTTTTGAAGTAAATCTTAAGTTTTTAAAAATATTTAAAATAAATAATAAATTTACAAAGTAAATTGAAAATATATTAAGTAAATAACAAAATTATGAGGTAAATAATTTATTATTTATGATTGTTCATTAAAATATTTTTAAAACATGCTATTTATTTCAATTATCTATGTAAAAAAGTTATTTACTTCTCTCTCCTTAATTACATTAAACTAAAAATCATTCTTGATGCAAATGTTGATGCTTTTTATCACACCCCAAGGGGACAGAAAAATGACAGAACCGTACACTTTAACAAAGTAAACGACTTATTTGCTAACGAGCCTGTCGTGCAACTTCATCCATGAGAACAAGGCCGAAGCAGTAACTACATAATATTCCTTGCTAAATCCAATGAGATTAACAAAGTGTTTAATAAAGCAGTAACTACACTTTAATAAAGATCAGTTGCACTGTTTTTCAGCTTACTTAATGCAATATGAAATGAGACTATGTTACCGATAAGCACTCATAATAATTTCATATTTAATGTTGCAAAAATGTTGCAAAATTGGAAGTCAAATTTGGATTATGGTTTGAGGGTATTCTATCAAATGGAAAGCAAATTGCGGTGAAACAACTAGCTAAGAGCTCTGGGCAATGAAGTAAAGAGTTCAGGAATGAAGTTATGCTAATTGCAAGACTCCAACACCGGAACCTGGTGAGGATTTTGGGTTGTTGCTTTAAAGAAGAAGAGAGGATGTTAGTCTCCGAGTACTTGCCTAACAAAAGCTTGGATTCCTTCATTTTTGGTGCGATTTCGTAATTTTACTTTTTGAAACAAACTTTGATCAGCAAATGTAGAAAAGTTTAATCACATCAAAATATTACCAGCTTTCACTTGTCATAAGATGAAGAGAAAAGGCAATTGTTAGATTGGAGAAGGCAGTTTGACATAATCTGTGGGATTGGTCGAGGGTTAGTTGATCCTTTTTTAGATGAGTAAGTTGTTGATGAAGCTTTGAGATGCCTCCAAATTGGCCTCCTGAGCATGGAAGAACAAGCGACCGATTGACCAACTATGTCGACCATGGTTCTAATACTAGGCAATGATTCAGCCCTTCTTTCCCCAAAACAACACGCATTCATCGTTACCAGCTATCACTCCGGTACCGAAGAGTTATCATTTAATGAAGGTGTAAACTCTATAAACGTTGACATACTATGGTGGAAGCTCGCTAAACTTAACTTATACAATTAGTGTCATCACACGCAACAGATACCTTATATTTTTTATTTTTCAATTCCTCCACAAACCACAAACTATTTATACATATAATGTCAGTATCTAGTTATATCTATGTATTATTATTGTATTTTTGGTTATGAAATGAAGCTTTGTCTAGATCTTGATCCCCATCTTCTCGCTCCATTTGGAAAAAAAAAAAAAAAGAAAAAGAAAAAAACAAAGGAAATAAGGAATATTCCAAAAACAATATTTGATAGACCTTTTGTCACTTCTCTACTTGCTTATCTTGGTGAAACCCCAACCTCAAAACCTAACACAGTACCTCGTCCTGAAATCCGATCTCCACCGACCCTAAAACCTAAGAGTATCTCTTGTCCGAAAACCCAAGTATCATCTCAAAAGCAATACCCCAACCCCCACCTGTAACCTGACCCTAACCATGGTACCCAAACCTGAACTAATCCCAGTGGCCCCCATCTAGAAACCCGACCACAACCCCTTCTTAAAACCCAACCCCGAAACTCGACCCTAGCTCTGATCTAGATTTCGAATCTCCACTCCGATCCTGTCCTGAAACCCAACTTCGGCCCCTCTCCGAAACCTGACTCAATCATGGGATCATGACTTAAATTTTATCTTTTAAAAACTCAATTTCTCAATACAATAAAATGTGATGACAAACAAACAAATATTGGGTGATATATTATTGTAAATAGAGTGTAAAATCAAATATCGTATTGTATAAGACTAATATAAGATAATACAATAGATGTTATATGATACAATACAATACGAAGAGCCAAACATGCCTTTAAAGTATTGCATCTTGTTACTAAGTAGATTGAAATGTTTCTTTTCTACCCAAAACTGATTGAAATGTTACTTCTTTTTGTCCTTGGAAATACTAGAACTTCATTCTCTAATTTACAAAGACATAAAGATATTAATTCTTTTTTGTTTGTAAGCTTCAACTAACAGTAGTCACACTTAAATATTCCAAACTTAATCCAGTAGTAATTTCCCATCGATATATGTCTAAAGTCAAATTAAGTAAAGAAAAAAAATAATAGATAGAGCAGGCCAAATCACTAAAGTCTGTAACATTACGTCTCCTTTTCCTTATTTATTTATTTATTTATTTTGAATTTTCACTACCAAAACACTATCATTATTTGGATGGTATTGAAGCCAGGCTGGCATCTATTTCTCTTGGCTTTCATGTCATCAGTAATTTAGTTTGCCACTGAAAGAACAATGTTATAATAAGGATAATTATCTGCTAGAAATATTTTTTTTCTAAAAGAATTATCGCTTCAAACGAAAAAAATAACAATAATTGCCAATTCGACTAATGTCCATTATATCTGAGCAATAATGACTACGCACAACTAGAAGGATTGGGGTCAAAGCAAACTGAGTCTTAGTGGGGTCCGAGCTTTGAAAGCTTCTACAAGTTGTAGATAATTCATTTATTAGAAATAAACCCCAACCCCCACCTGTAACCTGACCCTAATCATGGTACCCAAACCTGAACTAATCCCAATGGCCCCCATCTAGAAACCCGACCACAACCCCTCCTTAAAACCCAACCCCGAAACTCGACCCTAGCTCTGATCTAGATTTTGAATCTCCACTCCGATCCTGTCCTGAAACCCAACTTCGGCCTCTCTCCGAAACCTGACTCGATCATGGGATCATGACTTAAATTTTATCTTTTAAAAACTCAATTTCTCAATACAATAAAATGTGGTGACAAACAAACAAATATTGGGTGATATATTATTGTAAATAGAGTGTAAAATCAAATATCGTATTGTATAAGACTAATATAAGATAATACAATAGATGTTATATGATACAATACAATACGAAGAGCCAAACATGCCTTTAAAGTATTGCATCTTGTTACTAAGTAGATTGAAATGTTTCTTTTCTACCCAAAACTGATTGAAATGTTACTTCTTTTTGTCCTTGGAAATACTAGAACTTCATTCTCTAATTTACAAAGACATAAAGATATTAATTCTTTTTTGTTTGTAAGCTTCAACTAACAGTAGTCACACTTAAATATTCCAAACTTAATCCAGTAGTAATTTCCCATCGATATATGTCTAAAGTCAAATTAAGTAAAGAAAAAAAATAATAGATAGAGCAGGCCAAATCACTAAAGTCTGTAACATTACGTCTCCTTTTCCTTATTTATTTATTTATTTATTTTGAATTTTCACTACCAAAACACTATCATTATTTGGATGGTATTGAAGCCAGGCTGGCATCTATTTCTCTTGGCTTTCATGTCATCAGTAATTTAGTTTGCCACTGAAAGAACAATGTTATAATAAGGATAATTATCTGCTAGAAATATTTTTTTTCTAAAAGAATTATCGCTTCAAACGAAAAAAATAACAATAATTGCCAATTCGACTAATGTCCATTATATCTGAGCAATAATGACTACGCACAACTAGAAGGATTGGGGTCAAAGCAAACTGAGTCTTAGTGGGGTCCGAGCTTTGAAAGCTTCTACAAGTTGTAGATAATTCATTTATTAGAAATAAACCAAACCAAATCAAACCAATCCTTTTTTTTTTTTTTTTTTTTGGTTAAAACCAAACTAATCAGTATAACAAAGAACTGCATAAATATTTTTTTTTCTTAATCGTATTACTTCCAATGACTGCAACCAAACATATATGATGAACGATATCAAGACATTATCTAAAAGTCGCGAGGTAACAAGTCAAACTCAGAATACAAACAAGAACATAAAAACATAAACATTTACATATGCTTCGGCAAGCTACTAAAAACATTCTACTGATGATTGTAAGCATTAATTTTTTAATTATGAAATTTTCATTAAATTCTAATTTAGATGCTATATATATATATATATATATAAAATTTTGACAAGCTAAGTCAACCAAGTGATTTAGCGTAACTATGGATACAATTAAGACGAGAATGATATATAAACTACCAGTCCAAAAACGAGCGATACATAAACAAACACGAACCAGGTGGAGCATGTGTGCAATTAAGACGAGATGGATACATTTGGAGACTTCGTCAAGTTTCGTCAAGAAAAATAGGTCGGAATAAATGGATCTGAACAATTCCAAGAACATAATTTCCCAATTGCAATTGCCCATTATTTGCGCAGGTAACAATGAAGGCGTTTCTAAACTACATAGCAGCAGTTGCAATATTTCACATCCTCCTTGCTTTACCCTTTTGCATGTCCCTTCATGTCCTTGACACCATCACACCAGACCACCCCGTCAAAGATGGCGACCTTTTGCTCTCCGGCGAAAAGACCTTCGCCCTCGGCTTCTTCAGCCCTGGCAAATCCCGCTACCGTTACGTCGGAATCTGGTACTACAAAGTCCCTGTGAAAACCGTTGTCTGGGTTGCAAACAGAGACAATCCCATCAACGGTACATCTGGAATCTTAACCATCAACAGTCAAGGAAACCTCATCATCTGCGGCGAAAACCGAAACTCAACTCTCTGGTCAGCAAATGTTTCAGTTTCTTCAGAAAAATATAGCTCTGCTTCAAACATTGCTAAGCTTTTAGATGTGGGAAACCTCGTTCTTCTACAGAATAACAGTACTGGTCAGAGTACAGTTTTATGGCAAAGCTTTGATTATCCCACGAACACCTTCCTTCCCTTCTTGAAGCTCGGGGTGAACCGGAAATCTGGCCTCGACTGGTTCATAACATCTTGGAAGTCGGATGATGACCCGGGAACTGGAAACTGCAAAATCCGGATGGATCTAACAGGATACCCGCAGATGGTACTTTACAGGGGTCGGACTAAATTATGGCGAGCCGGTTCTTGGACGGGCCACAGATGTAGTGGTGTACCCGGAATGCGTGGATACATCTTCAACGTAAGCTATGTGATCAACCAAGACGAGGTCAGCACCATGTACGCAATCGTCAACAACTCAAATTCAGTTTCCACGAGATTAGTAATACTAGAGTCAGGAACAGCGCACTGGTACACGTGGAACGATCAGAGTCAGGCGTGGTTTGAATTCTGGTACGCTCCAAGTGAATGGTGTGACAACTATGGGAGCTGTGGCGCAAATGGAAATTGTGATCCGTCAGACCCAAGCAGGTTTGAGTGCGTGTGCCTGCCCGGGTTCGAACCCCGGTCACGTGGAAGTTGGGACTCAAGAGACACAACAGGTGGGTGTGTGAGAAAGCACGGAGCACGCACGTGTAGGGATGGGGAGGGGTTTTTAAAGGTGGCCAACGTGAACTTACCCGATACGTCCAACGCACGTGTGGAGATGGGTTTGAATTTGAGAGAGTGCGGGGAGAAGTGCATGAAGGATTGCAATTGCACGGCCTATACAAATGCGGATGAGACTAAAGATGGTGTCGGGTGCCTTTCATGGCATGGTGATTTAGTTGACATGAGGACTTATACCAATCTCGGGCAGGATATATACATACGAGTTGATGCAATTACATTAGGTATGAGCATATTTTATAAATATATTAAATAAAATAGATAATATAGTAAGTACATAAATAATTATCATCCTTCTAAATATTTGCCTCTCTTACCATACAACATAAATTCCCACACCATGTATTGATCTAAAAATGCACTCAATAACTGTCTCGTGTTTCTAACGACAAAATTAGGAAACTGTTTAATGTTTCTTGCTCTAACCTTTTTGTTTTCATCTACATATATAGCTCAATATGCAAGGAAATCAAATGGCTTTAAAAGCAAAAAAAGGAAACTGTTGATTGTTCTCTGCTCTCTGGTAGTCTTTTTTGTTTTGGTTTTCGTTGCATATTGGGTGGTAAAGAGGAAGAGGGGAGGTAAGTTACATACTTCACTTAGTCTTCCTTTTCTTTGCCTAATGGCAAATCATACTTCACTTGAAAGATTGTTCGTTGTTGTATGTCTAATGACAGTTAAAGAAAGTCGGAGCAAAAATTTATTTGGTACCAACTTCTTTGAAGAGACTGAGCTCGATGATAGTACAAAAGATTCAGATGTTCCATTGTTTGATCTACATACCATTGCTGTAGCCACAACCAATTTCTCCGTTGATAAAAAACTTGGACAAGGTGGCTTTGGCTCTGTATACAAGGTAATCTTTGTTGAACATAAAAGCGCGCTTCAAACTTTTTTATTATTCTTAATGCAATGCATCTTTGTGTTTTTAAGCTTACTTAAAGCAGTAGCAAATCAAACATGGTTAACTACAAGGATACAACGTTTGCAAATCAAATTTGGATTATGGTTTCAGGGTATTCTTTCAACTGGCAAGGAAATTGCGGTGAAGCGACTGGCTAAGCACTCTGGGCAAGGAAGTGAAGAGTTCAAGAATGAAGTTTTGCTAATTGCAAAACTACAACATAGGAACCTTGTGAGGATTTTAGGTTGTTGCATTCAAGAAGAAGAGAGGATGATAGTCTATGAGTACTTGCCTAACAAAAGCTTGGATTCCTTCATTTTCGGTACAATTTCTTTCAAATTTTACTTATTGAAACAAATTTTGAAGCAAAGCAAAACAGTTTAGTCGCACCAAATTGCTAACTTTCATTTGTCATCAGATGAAACGAAAAGGAAATTGTTGGATTGGAGAATGCGGTTTGAGATAATTTGCGGAATTGCTCGAGGGATCTTATATCTTCATCAAGATTCAATCCTACGAATCATTCATAGAGATCTAAAGGCCAGCAACGTTCTTCTAGATGCTATGATGAACCCCAAAATTGCAGATTTTGGCTTGGCAAGAATTTTTGGAGGAGACCAAATTGAAGCATGTACAAATCGTGTGGTTGGAACATAGTAAATGCCCCTTAACTACTAAGTGTTTTAAGATTTCCTCTTCCTTTTAGTTATTGGATTTCTCAAATACCAAAATAAAAATCACTTCATCTAAGAAAAATTTTAATGTTTATGTTTTGCTATTACAGTGGCTATATGGCACCAGAATATGCAATGGAAGGATTATTTTCAATTAAATCAGATGTATACAGCTTTGGAGTTTTGATGCTAGAGACCATAACTGGCAGAAAAAATACTGATTGCTACAAAGAGACACAAGATTCAAATTTGGTTGGACATGTGAGAATATAAGTTCAATTATATCTTAATCAAATTATAACACAGCAAAATTTATGTGCTTATTTTTCTCTTAGATGATGGTGGAAATTTATTTCAGGTTTGGGAGTTGTGGAAAGAAAGCAAGGCCTCCGAAATAGTGGATCCTTTTTTGGATGAGTCCAATGTTGTTGAAGCTTTGAGATGCCTCCAAATTGGTCTGCTGAGCGTGCAAGAACACGCGACCGATCGACCAACCATGTCGACCGT
This sequence comes from Ficus religiosa, assembly GCA_024759925.1. Taxonomy (NCBI): domain Eukaryota; kingdom Viridiplantae; phylum Streptophyta; class Magnoliopsida; order Rosales; family Moraceae; genus Ficus; species Ficus religiosa. The sequence goes on along the minus strand of JAFMPE010049987.1, from coordinate 9,283 downwards.
TGTTTTGATGCTGGGTAATGATTTGGCCCTTCCTTCCCCAAAACAACCTGCATTCATCGCTACCAATTATCACTATGGTGCCCACGATTTATCATTTAGTGAAGGTGTAAACTCTATAAACATTGTGACATGTACTATGGTGGAAGCTCGCTGAGCTTAACTAGTACAATTAGTGTCACACGCAACAAAATCCTCCAAATTTGTATAACAAAATATGACTTATGTTTTTTCTTTTTCAATTCCTCCGCAAACCACAAACTATTTATGGATATAATGTCTGTATCTAGTTATATCCATGCGTTATTATTGTATTTTTGGCTATGAAATAAAGCTTTGTCTGGATCTTGATCCCTTAGTTCTCCCTTCATTTGGAAAAAACAAAAAAGGAAGGAATATTCCAAAAACAATATTTGATAGACCTTTTGTCACTTCTCTACTTGCTTATCTTGGTGAAACCCCAACCTCAAAACCCAACACAGTACCTTGTCCCGAAATCCGATCCCCGACCGTGACCCTGAAACCTAAGACTATCTCCCATCCTGAAACCCAAGTACAATCTCAAAAGCAATACCTCAACCCCCACCTGTAACTTGACCCTAACCATGGTACCCGAACCCGAACTAATCCCGGTCACCCCGTCTAGAAACCCGACCACAACCCCTTCTTGAAATCTAATCCTGAAACTCGACCCTAGCTCCGATCTAGATTCTGAATTTGGACCTCGATCCTATCCCAAAACCCAACTTCGGCCGACGCTCTAAAACTTGACTCGATCATGGGATAATAATTTAAATTTTATCTTTTAAAAGCTCAATTTCTCAATACAATAAAACATGGCGACAAACAAATAAATATTGTGTGAAATATTATTGTAAATACAATGTAAAATCAAATATCGTATTTTATAATACTAATACAATATAATACAATAGATGTTATATGATACAATATAATAAAACGTGCCAAACATGCCTTTAAAGTATTGCATCCTGTTGCTAAGTAGATTGAAATGTTTCTTTTCTACCCAAAAACAATTGAAATGTTTCTTCTTTTTGTCCTGGGAAATACTAGAACTTAATTCTCTAATTTACGAAGACATAAAGATATTAATTCTTTTATGTTTCAAGCTTGACCTAACAGCCGTCACACTTAAATATTCCAAGTCATGACTACAGTCTTCACCGTTAGATCTCCTCTTTCTTTTCTTTTTTTTTTCTTTTTTTCTTTTTTGTTACTATCAAAACTGTGTCATTTTGGGTGGTATTGAAACCAGGCTGGCATGAACTTTTTTTTTTCCCCCGCATGAATGGCTGGCATATACATCTCTTGCCTTTCGTGTGTCATCAGTAATTTACTGTGCTACTAAATAAAAAATGGTATGATTAAGGTTATCAACTGAAATACTGTTGTTAAAGAATTATTGCCTCACGAAAGAGGAGGAAAAAAAAAAAAAAAAAAAAAAAAAGAAAAAAAGAAGCTGCTACTAGTACTTTACCTAATGCTTAAGTATCTCTGGGCAATAATGACTAAAGCACAACTAAAAAGATGGGGATCAAACCAAAACCGAGTCCAAGAGGGGTCCGACTTTTGAAAGCTTTTACAAGTTGTTGAAAATTCATTCATTAGAAATAAACCAAACCCAAGTACCTATATCTCTCTCTCTCTCTCTCTGTGTTTTGGAAACCAAACTATTCAGTATAACATAGAAGTGCATAAATTGTTGTTGTTGTTGTTGTTGTTTTTTTTTTTTTTTTTTTGTCATATTACTACCAATAATGCAATGATATAGCATATGTGATGAACGGTATCAAGACATCATCTAAAAATTGCAGGGTGACAAATCAAACTAAGAACACACTGGATAAGTGACAAATAAATAGAACATCAACATTTACATCTGCTTCGGCATGTGCTACAAAAAATATTCTACTGATGACGGTAAACATTATTTTTTTAATTATTAAATTTTTATCAAATTCTATTTTAGACTATATATATGTGTGTAACTATTTTATTTTGACACGATAAGTCAACCAAGTGGTTTAGCGTACGTATGGATACAATGAATGATCATAAACAAACACAGACCAGGTCAAGCATGTGTGCAACAAAGACGACACGGATACATTTGGAGACTTCGTCAAGTTTCGTCAAGAAAAATAGGTCGGAATAAATGGATCTGAACAATTCCAAGAAATCATAATTTCCCAATTGCAATTGCCCATTATTTGCGCAGGTAACAATGAAGGCGTTTCTAAACTACACAACAGCAGTTGCAATATTTCACATCTTCCGTCCTTCACACCATCACACCAGACCACCCCATCAAAGACGGCGACCTTTTGCTCTCCGGCGAAAAGACGTTCGCCCTTGGCTTCTTCAGCCCCGGCAAATCCTGCTACCGTATTGTCGGAATCTAGTATTACAAAGACCCTGTGAAAACCGTTGTCTGGGTTGCAAACAGAGACAATCCCATCAACGGTACATCTGGAATCTTAACCATCAACAGTCAAGGAAACCTCGTCATCTGCGGCGAAAACCGAAACTCAACTCTTTGGTCAGCAAATGTTTCAGTTTCTTCAGAAAATTATAGCTCTGCTACAAATATAGCTAAGCTTTTAGATGTGGGAAATCTCGTTCTTCTACAGAATAACAGTTTTGGTCAGAGTACAATTTTATGGCAAAGCTTTGATTATCCTACGAACACCTTCCTTCCTTTCATGAAGATCGGGCTGAACCGGAAATCTGGCCTCGATCGGTTCATAACATCCTGGAAGTCGGATGATAACCCGGGAACCGGGAACTGCATAAGCCGGATAGATCTAACCGGATACCCACAGTTCGTTGCTTAAAGGGGTCGGACTAAATTCTAGCGGGCTGGTTCTTGGACGGGTCGCAGATGGACCGGTGTACCCGGAATGCTTGGATACATCTTCAACATAAGCTATGTGGACAACCAAGTCAAGGTCAGCATCATGGACGTAATCGTCAACAACTCAAATTCAGTTTTCACGAGATTAGTAATACTAGAGTCAGGAATAGGGCAACGATTCACGGGGCACGATAAGCGTCAGGAGTCGGTTGAATTCTGGTGCGCTCCAAATGATTGGTGTGACAACTATGGTAGTTGTGGCGCTAATGAAATTGTGATTCGTCAGACCCGATCAGGTTTGAGTGCGTGTGGTGTGCCTGCCCGGGTTTGAACCCCGCTCGCGTGGAAGTTGGGACTCAAGAGATACAACAGGCGGGTGTGAGAGAAAGCACGGGGCACGCACGTGTAGGGATGGTGATGGGTTTTTAAAGGTGGCCAACGTGAAGTTATCCGATACGTCCAATGCACGTGTGAAGATGGGTTTGAATTTGAGAGAGTTCGGGGGGAAGTGCATGATGGATCGCAATTGCATGGCCTACACGAATGCGGATGAGACTAGAGACGGTGTCGGGTGCCTTTCATGGCATGGTGATTTGGCTGACATGAGGACTTATACCAGTATCGGGCAGGATATATATATACGAGTTGATACAATTACATTAGGTATGAGCATATTTTATATTTTTATGAAATAAAATAGATAACATAGTAACTACATAAATAATTATCATCCTTCTAAATATTTCCCTCTCTAACCAAATAACATAAAATCCCGCGCCATGTATTGATCTAAAAATACACTAAATAAACTGTCTAGTGTTTCTAATGACAAAATAAGGAAACTGTTTAGTGTTTCTTGCTCTAACCTTTTTGTTTTCATCTACATATATAGCTCAATATGCAAGGAAATCAAATGGCTTTAAAAGCAAAAAAAGGAAACTGTTGATTGTTCTCTGCTCTCTGGTAGTCTTTTTTGTTTTTGTTTTGGTTGCATATTGGGTGGTAAAGAGGAAGCGGGGAGGTAAGTTACGTACTTCAATTAGTTTTCCTTTTCTTTGCCTAATGGCAAATCATACTTCACTTAAAAGATTGTTCGTTGTTGTATGTCTAATGACAGTTAAAGAAAGTCGGAGCAAAAATTTATTTGGTACCAACTTCTTGGAAGAGACTGAGCTCGATGATAGTACAAAAGATTCGGATGTTCCGTTGTTTGATCTACATACCATTGCTGTAGCCACAGCCAATTTCTCCGTTGATAACAAACTTGGACAAGGTGGCTTTGGCTCTGTATACAAGGTAATCTTTCTTGAACATAAAAGCGTGCTTCAAACTTTTAGTTATTTGAAGCCCTTAACTACTAAGTGGTTTAAGATTTCCTCTTCCTTTTAGTTATTTGCATTCCTCAACTACCAGAGAAAAAAAATCACTTCATTTAAAAAAATTAATGTTTATGTTATGCTACTACAGTGATTATATGGCACCAGAATATGCAATGGAAGGATTTTTTTCAAATAAATCAGATGTATACAGCTTTGGAGTTTTGATGCTAGAGATCATAACCGGCAAAAAGAACACCGGTTGCTACAAAGAGATACAGGACTCAAATTTGGTTGGACATGTGAGAATATAAGTTCAATTATACCTTAATCAAATTATAACGCGGCAAATTTACATGCTTATTTTTGTCTAAAATTATGGCAGAAATTTATTTCAAGTTTGGGAGTTGTGGAGAGAAGGCAGGGCCTCTGAAATAGTGGATCCTTTTTTGGATGAGTCAGTTGTTGATGAAGCTTTGAGATGCCTCCAAATTGGTTTGCTGAGCGTGCAAGAATACGAGACCGATCGACCAATTATGTCAACTGTTGTTCTGATGCTGGGCAATGATTCAGCTCTTCCTTCCCCAAAACAACCAGCATTCATTGTTACCAACTATCACTCCGGTACCGAAGAGCTTCCATTTAGTGAAGGTGTAAACTCTATAAAACATTGTGACATGTACTATGGTGGAAGCTCATTGAACTTAAACTAGTACAATTAGCATCACACACAACCAAATCCTCCAAATCTGTGTAAACAAAATATGACTTAAATTTGTAGTTTTCAATTTGTACCACCTACAGTCTTTATGTAGTCCTTGCTACTAATGCCTACTTAGAATATTGCTTGCGGAGACTAAGTACATTGAAATGTTTCTTCTTCTTCTTCTTCTTCTTTTTTTTTTTTTTTTTTTCAATTCCTCACAAACTACAAACTATTTATGTATAATTTCTGTAACTAATTATATATATTATGATGTAATTTTGATTATGAAGTGAAGCTTTGTCTGGATCTTGATCCCCATTTCATTTGTCATCAGATGAAACGAAAAGGAAATTGTTGGATTGGAGAATGCGGTTTGAAATAATTTGCGGAATTGCTCGAGGGATCTTATATCTTCATCAAGATTCAATCCTACGAATCATTCATCGAGATCTAAAGGCCAGCAACGTTCTTCTAGATGTTACGATGAACCCCAAAATTGCAGATTTTGGCTTGGCAAGAATTTTTGGAGGAGAACAAATTGAAGCATGTACAAATCGCGTGGTTGGAACATAGTAAATGCCCTTGAACTAATAAGTGTTTTAAGATTTCCTCTTCCTTTTAGTTATTTGCATTCCTCAAATACCAAAAATAAAAATAACTTCAATTAAAAAAAATTAATGTTTATGTTATGCTACTACAGTGGTTATATGGCACCAGAATATGCAATGCAATGAATTTTTTCAAATAAATCAGATGTATACAGTTTTGGAGTTTTGATACTAGAGATCATGACCGGCAAAAAGAACACTGGTCGCTACAAAGAGATACAAGACTCAAATTTGGTTGGACATGTGAGAATATATGTTCCATTATACCTTAATCAATTTATAACGTGGCAAAATTTATGTGCTTATTTTTCTCTAACACGCTAGCATAAATTTATTTCAGGTTTGGGAGTTGTGGAGAGAAGGTAGGACCTTTGAAATAGTGGATCCTTTTTTGGATGAGTCAATTGTTGATGAAGCTTTGAGATGCCTCCAAATTGGTCTGCTGAGCGTGCAAGAACCCGCGACCGATCGACCAACCATGTCGACTGTTATTCTGATGCTGGGCAATGATTCGGCACTTCCTTCCCCAAAACAACCAGCATTCATCGTTACCAACCATCACTCCGGTACCAAAGAGTTATCATTTAGTGAAGATGTAAACTCTATAAACGTTGTGACATGTACTATGGTAGAAGCTCGTTGAACTTAAACTAGTACAATTAGTATCACATGCTACAAAATCCTCTAAATCTGTGTAAACAAAATATGACTTAAATTTGTAGTTTTCAATTTGCACCACCTACTGTCTTTATGTAGTCCATGCTACTAATGCCTACTTAGAATATTGCTTGCGGATACTAAGTAGATTGAAATGCTTCTTCTTCTTTTTAGCCTACGAAGTACTAGAAGCTTTTTTTTTTTTTTTTTTTTTTGCAATTCCTCCACAAACTACAAACTATTTATATATATTGCCAGTAACTAATTATATATATTATTATGTATTTTGGTTATGAAATGAAGCTTTGTCTGGATCTTGATCCCCATTTTCTCCCTATTTCTGGAAATTAAAAATTAAAAATATCCCAAAAGCAATATTTAACAAAAATTTTTTCACTTCTTTGCTTGCTTATCTTGGCGAAACCCCCCGACCTAAAAACCCAATACCATGTCCCGTCCTGAAATCCAACTCCCGTCCCCAACCATGAAACCCAACACCGTCTACCATCCTAAAACCCGACCACCATCTCTAAAGTAGACACCAAGCCTCATCCAAAACCCGATCTTGACCCCAGTACCCAAACCCAACCTTGACTTCGGTGGCCCCTGTCTAGAAACCTAACCCCATCTTGAAAACTAATCCCGAAACTCAACCCCAACTCGGACCTCGACTCCAAATATTGACCACGACTCAAGTCTCGAAATCTGACTTTGGTCCCCATCCCGAAGCCCGACTCTGATCATGGGATCTAGGCAAATCATACCAAGTATTGTGTTTTGTATGTCTGATGACAGTTAAAGAAAGGAAAAGCACATATCTGTTTAGTGACAACGTATGCCTAAACTACACGGAAGAGACGGAGCTTGATGATAGTATAAACGATTCAGATGTTCCGTTGTTTGATCTACATACCATTGTTGTAGTCATGCACAGCCAATTTCTCTGTTGATAACAAACTTGGACAAGGTGGCTTTAGCTCTGTATACAAGGTAATCTTTCTTAATCATAAAGCACGCTTCAAACATTTTTCTAATATTCTTAATGCAGCTTTGTGTCCCTAAGCTTACTTATGGCAGTATGAAATGATTATGGTTTCATGGTATTCTATCAAATGGTAAGGAAATTGCGGTGAAGCGACTTGCTACGTGCGCTGGACAAGGAAATGAAGAGTTCAGGAATGAGGTTATGCTAATTGCAAAACTGCAACACAGGAACCTTGTGAGGATTTTAGGTCGTTGCTTTCAAAAAGAGGAGAGGATGATAGTCTACGAGTACTTGCCTAACAAAAGCTTGGATTCTTTCATTTTCAGTATGCTTTCTTTCAATTTTTCTTTTTGAAACACACTTCAAAGCAAAGTAGCATAGTTTAATCACATGATCAATGTAACACCCGAATTTTCTTCAGCTCATATCTTATAGAAATTTCGTGTAAATGTTTACCGTAGTCGGTATTTCATGAGAAAGTTTGTTTTAGAACTTAATTTTGTAAAACGAGTTCTTAAGATTTATTAAGACTCAAAAACAATTGTATGAACTTGCAAAAGACCTTTTCGAGTGAAAGAAGGTCGTATTTGCACATTTCAAGACAAGTCGACGTTGACCAATAAGTCAGTTAGACCAAAACGGTCGAAAACGTCAAACAAGAATTTTAAGATCGCAGTACAAGTGAAATTACTGCAAAAAACTTATTTCTTGATCAAGATGAGTTTAAATAGAATTAATATCGCCTAAGAGAAATCAAGCACACTAAGCTAGAGTTCAGGGCAAAAGGATTCGGAAAAATAAAAGAAAAATTTTTCCAGTCAAGTTTTTCACAGGTAAAAATTTTAAATGCAATGTAAATTTTGATACTGGATATTAAAGCAACTCAGAATTAAAATTTATTGCAATGTGTTGAAACTATACAATTTTTCAAAAAGCATGAACCAAACAAGCCTTAAGCCTTATTACATCACACTCCACACACATGGACCAATGAGCATGTGACACCTCATCTCTTGGTTGGCATCCATTTGCCAATTT